>JASANE010006306.1:0-10085 GCA_030248225.1 Trileptium ribeirensis | reverse complement strand
ACTAACCAATTTGCCGTGTGAAACGTAACTAGGGCACATAATTTGAGCAGGAATTTTTCATAATAATCTGCTGGAGTTTGTTAAATCAAAGCCAGGTTGATGTTTGTAGCAGCTATTTTACACATCCAGAAGTCTGTGGGATACGTTTGAATTAAACCGGTCCAACTCGGTAAAAGAGTATCGCTTACGCAGAAGTACTTAGGGTATGCTTGGCTAACATAAATTGCGTCAAGCACCCGCCAGTGCGCTTGTAAACTTGGTAAATCAGTCTAAATTGAAGTAAACTAAGGTTATCTGCACCGCAGCTAGAAACTGCTTTCTTGGCAATGAGCTGTATTTATTGAAACTGTGCGAGCAGCATCACAGTGTGTCTCATTTATAGCAGTCTGATTAGAAAGTTATCATCATTATGATCTAACTGACGGGCACTGTTTGTTCAACGCTAGCCTAAACAGTGTCTCTGACCACTGATCAGAAAATTTTACCTTCTATCTATTATTTCCTCTTAGGATCATATAAACCAATAATTTTAAGTTTCCTGCAGAAGAACATGCAACTAACGTACATATGTGTAGTAAAGGGAGGCGACTGGAGATAGAGCGAAAGTGTGTATTCTACGCTCCAAGCTTTGTAAACACATTCGATTTGACGCAGTATACGCAATGGTGTATAGTGGAAGACATTTTTGCTCTGAATGTCCAAAAACCGACATATTTGATCGATAAATAAACATTATTAGCTTCCTCAGTCTCTTTAAAGTTTCAGAAAGGCAATAATACCATCGTAATACATTAAGTTTAATGTAAAAGTTATTTTTAATGCATTTTAAATCCACTATGCCTTCATTTCTTGCATCATCTGTTTTACTATATATAAATTTCGAAGACCAGGTTCCGGATCCGTTTAAATGGACGGTTCCGGTTGCTGGTTCCGGTTCCGGTTATTCCCTGGTATGTAGATAATGTGGTTTATTAGTCAACTGGGCTGTGTAGTATTTTTAATGTTCGATATTTGTACCTAGGCCTTATGAAAGCTGAGAAAATAATGCCGCACACTGTCCATAAAACTGCAAGCACACACAGTGTGCTTGACACTGTCGAGAAGCGGTAATACACGTAACTAGCTACCTTTGAAAAAATTTATTAAATACATGGGGGTGTCTAAGACACCCTGTTGTCAACAGTGTCCCTGACACTGTGTGGTGTACATAGGTTCCAAACGTTGGGAACATTATAACGTGAACGCCGCATTAGGCATATGCTTAATACATGACTCATATAGGGACTTTAGCTTAGGTTAAAGCCTTGGGCTTAGTATATCGAGAACGGCATAGCAAGCATTTTACTTCCGTCTCTGAAAGTTATATTGGCCCAGAGTTATATTTTTCAGCGAAAATATATTCTCTTAGTAGTGCCTTTTTCTACTTTTGGCTATGTCCAAACTGAAGGTGTGACGCTGTCGGTCCGTTCATTTCTGAACTGTATCCTGTGACAGTTAACATTTTGCATCTTTATGGTATATTTTGGCATTAAGATCTCGGATTCAGGATTCGATTTTGTTTTGTCTTTGTTTTTTTTTTTCAAATATCATTAAAGTCCAGTTTTTCAATGTATTCGCGAATTCGCTGACGGAGGCGCTTAGTTTGTTATAAAATCGTGGTATTCATCCTTCTGTCCTATAGAGCTGATTATGGTCGTGGGTCTTATCGATTTTTGTGCATTAAATTTCCAAGTGAAGCAATGGTTTTAAGAACTGGTATGCTACCGAAACCTCGGTGACAGCAGTTGGCGGTTAAGGCCGATTTTTCAAAACTCGTGAAACTGTGAAAACTGAGAATGTATGTACATGTGTTTTGTTTGGAAATACGTATAAGAAATAGAGTTGTTTCATTTGTTGTTTTGCAGCAGGACTGAACGATATAATTTCTAAATTTCAGGTATCTATTTCTAATTTGATTGGCATGTTTGCCATTGCAAGTCAACAGTCGTCATCGTCAAATTTAGATCGTTTAAGCGAAGACACCGATGGCGGAGGCGGAGCGGACAACGTTATGGATCTTATCGAGTCGCCGGGCTCAGGCTCGGTACCCAGCGATTTTATGGGTCCGCCTGAATTCCCGTTGCTACCGGTCGGGCCACCGCATTCGGCGGCAATGTCAACCGGTGGTGCCAACCATCGCCACCACAACGACGATCATCCGTTGCTTCCGATCGCAATAATTGAACCCGGAAATTTCAGCACCAACAATAGCGGTGTTGGTGGGATGACCATTAGTAGCAGTACTACAAGCGTTGTGCCATATCAGGAGCCGGAATTTTGGTGTACGGTGTCGTACTACGAGCTGAATCAACGAATTGGCGAAATGTTTCAAGCGAGTCAGCCTACGCTGACGGTTGACGGTTTTACGGATCCGTCGAACGCAGAGCGCTTTTGTCTCGGTCAGCTGTCGAACGTGAATCGAAGCCCGATTGTAACCGAAACCCGAAAGCATATCGGGCGCGGCGTTCGCTTTTGGTATTGCAACGGCGAGGTATTTGTCGAAAATCTAAACGACTCACAATCGAAAGCGGCTGTATTTGTACAAAGCTCGAATTGCAATCTACGGCTCGGATGGGATCCGGCAACCGTTTGTAAAATCCCGCCGCAGCGTCACCTAAAAATATTTAACAATGCCGAATTTGCAGCATTGCTGTCCGAATCGGTACCGAAGGGCTACGAAGTGGTCTATTCGCTAACGCGAATGTGTACCGTACGAATGTCGTTTGTCAAGGGATGGGGTCAAAACTATCGTCGGCCCTCGATTACGTCCACGCCGTGTTGGATCGAGCTCCATTTGAACGGACCCCTGAAATGGCTCGATCGGGTGTTGACTAAAATGAACGGACCCTCCCAGTCGATACATAGCGATACAATTTAAACGATCAAGGATTGGAACGACTTCAAGATAAATACGTACACATGTATATATTATAATTACTTCGCTGAGACCGTTAATATGAGCGAATGATCGAGTGGAATATCGCTGAGATCGTGGTGATATTCGTGAAAAGACAGTGAAAAACGTAAAGGATGGCGTTGAGATGTGGTGTATTAAAGACAATGCGCGTGGTGGTAATGTTTGGATTTTTATGATCTTAACTATAATTGCAATGTGTAAGCGGGTCGTATTCATATTTTAGCACGATTACTGCATAAATTATATTCGACGAAACCGTTATGTTTGCTACTACAGTCAGAAATAACACAGATGGACCGATTTCGATTAAACGAAATTCCAATTGATTTTGATCGTTTTGGTGCGATTATTATAAATTTCAAATTCGTAAAACTTCGATTATTTTCGATTAAACGAAATTTCGATCGATCGTATTCCCGTTTTCGATGGCTTTTGATTGCATTTATTTTTGGGTCGGATATTATCTTGCGTTTTAGTTAATTATTAAATCATGTGAGCATGCTGTTAAAAACCCAAAACTTGTTGGACGGATGCGAACAGAAATAAAAATGCAAAGTTTTGGCGAACTTGCAAAGTTTTTTTGAACAATACTACGCTTTTACATCGTCCGTTGCTGTGAAGACCCATTGAGTTAAGACGAATCAAGTTGCTGGCAAATTTGCATATTTGTTAACCAAAACGGAGATATGTACAGTTACAGACGAGAGTGTGTACAAATCAGAAACTCGAAACGTAAACGCACTCGCGATGTACCGGTAGTTTAGACAGAAAGATTATTCATTTTAGTTTTTGCATGTTTTGGTCAGTGACTAATCAAAATTTAGCTCAAATCCAGAATTCAACGTAATCAATTGGTCCTTTTTGATGCGCAACCTATCCATGGCTCCATTTAAAAGCTTTACAGTGCGAATCATTGCATTAAGCTAAAGTTTTGCGTTTATTGTTGTTTGCTCGCATCCAACGATCGCTTCGCCGGGTGGCCAGAGCCCGGCGGTATGAGTCAAGCAATTTTGTATGCCCCAAACTTTATAGAACGTTACTTGAAATGGTCGTTCACTGCTTTCATGAAAGCGCTTCCGGTTGAGGGTAAAACGAGTATATATATATTTGCGTATAAAACAATGTTTGTGTTCGTCTTTTTTTGTTTTGTCTACTATTGATATACCATTATAGGCTGTCGTCGTGGCATTGGGTGAATTAGTGACCCGCATTGAGTTGGTAAATATCAAGCCGACACCAGACGATACCGCAAGGCGAGGATGACCGGCTTGCAGAAAATTAGTATTTCACGTAACTAGGTTGTCTGCGGCCTTTCACCCAATGTTTTATTGAAACCTGCAACAGTGGCAACACTTGTACGTGACCCATATCGCAACCATGTTATTTGCTGGTGCTACTGTTTCGAGTATATGCCCTTTTAAACTATTTGGCACTTTTTTTATTCCGTGCGGCTAGCCTAAACTAAACATTGCGGAGTCTTACCCGAAATCCGACAGATTTCCACCCAACCCGATTGAATGGAGTCGTATAAGAATAATCGTTGGTGATTCAGAACATAAAATTTTTTTCCCTATTTACTAAGACACTCGTTGCTCAGCATATAAGTTTTTAGATTTTGGCCTGGGTACATAATTTTGGATTTTCCATGCATTTGCACCACTTTACTGGTTTGTCAGACTTCGCTTTCCTAGAACATTTTGTGCTGCGGATAGTGAGACTGGAGATGGTTAACAAAAGACGACTCGTCGTTACGCGAGAGCAGTGACTGATAATACTTTTTGATAATGCATTAGGGAATAATATTTCAGACGTAGTTGCTGTTTTGTTTGAGCTGTTGTTGTATTTGGCTCCAGCAACCAAATGCTTCTGGTTTTAATAGATAATTGTACTTCTGAAACTGCAGTCACGGACAAAAGTAAATGTTTAAAGACGAACGCATACTGACGAAGTTCGTGTTCAAATGAAATTACGTTAGTCTACGTCTAAACGAAATGGCGCTGTTCGCGACCAGACAAAGTGACGTCCGTCCGCGAATAGACGAAATTGCGTCCGTCAGTGTCCAGACGAAATTGCGTACGTCCGGGTCCAGACGAAATTGCGTCCGTCCGCGTTCAGACGAAATTGCGTCCGTCCGCGTTCAGACGAAATTGCGTCCGTCCGCGTTCAGACGAAATTGTGTCCGTCCGCGTCCAGACGAGACGAAATTGCGTCCGTCCGCGTCCAGACAAAATTGCGTCCGTCCGCGTTCAGACGAAATTGCGCCCGACCGCGTCCAGACGAAATTGTGTCCGTCCGCGTTCAGACGAAATTGTGTCCGTCCGCGTACAGACAAAATTGCGTCCGTCCACGTCCAGACGAAATTGCATCCGTCCGCGTACAGACGAAATTGCGTCCTTCCGGGTCCAGACGAAATTACGTCCGTCCACGTCCAGACGAAATTTCGTCCATTAGCGTACAGACGAAACTGCGTACGTCCGGTATTTTGCGTTCACCTAATAATCTAGTACTGCGTAGCTTGACCTATTCCGGCTATAAATCAGTACGGTTAGCCTAAAACATTTCGTTTTTTTGCGTTCACCTAATAATTAAGCAAGTACTGCGTAGATTAACGTATTCCGGCTATAAATGAGTATGGTTATCCTAAAACATATCAATTTTTTTGCGTTCACCTAAAAATTAAGTAAGCACTGTGGAGCTTAACGTATTTCGGCTATAAATCAGTACGGTTATCATACTACAGCTATTTGAGCTGTTTAAAAAGTTTAAATACCTGGACTGTACTTTCATCGACTAGTGGCTTAACTAGGAATCCTAAATTATTCTGGTGTGGTTGTTTGACCTGCAACAGTTATCCCAATGGCTTATTAATGTTTTGAGGGTCCTGGTCACAGATGTATAGGTGGCCATGTTTGGTTTACTTTGCTACCATTCTAATTTTTTAAATAAAATTATATATAAAAAATTAAACACACAATAGTACTCGTACGACGCTTTTTGTTAAATGATGACGGAAAAGTGTTCGAGAGTTGTAGTTTGAGAAGGTTAATTTGAAAATATTCCCGGATGTTTCAATGCTCTAATAATAACCTTGCTAGAGAGCGTTTTATATATACAAATTGTGAATTTATATTACCTAATATTCTCAGATTGAACTTTGATATGCACCAATCGTTTGTGAGACCACAACTGACGGGGTCGTTTAGTTTTTGGCAAAAAATGGTATATCAAGGCAACTTGATATGTGATGATATAAATATTGTAAGCATTTGTTGCACTGTTTATAAAATGGTGTGTGGCCACATCCTCAACTGTTATCATATTTGTTATTTTCTGCTTTTCGGGGGAGGTCACAAGTGGCGACATCAAAGTTTCTATGGCATCTTTACTTGTGCTTTTTTGATTTAAAAATGAAAATGAAATTTGTGATTTAAAAAATGTGGGTAAAAGTGTTGTTTGGACCAAAATGACCGCCTCCCTTAAAAGAAGGGAGATTACAATTTTTATAGTTGCTGATAGCCTTCAAGTGGGACCTAGCATAGCTTAAAGATACTGTAGTTTTCGAAAATTACACCTTGTGCCATGCAAATTTCCACGACGTAAATGGTCAGAAATTAAAAAAAATTGTCCTCCGAAAAGTTGGGTTTTTTCGAGTTAAAAAAAATAGCGTTATGCTATGACTGTGAAAGTGGCATGAACTGATAAAATGGCTGTTGTGATAGTCATATTTGAAGTGCTATAGCTTGAAACTTATAAGATTTGGAATCTCAGTTGAGCAAAGTTTTTTTATGCAATCGGGACCGGGGGGTGTCTTGGTCAAAATAGCGCGTTTCCACCCAAGGCATGCATATGCAAGGTGGAATGGTGAAAAAATAGCACATATAAGTATGTATTTAGCTAGCTGACTTGTCTACAGTGGATGGGGTGGATCACCCCACTTTCCAAATCCCCCATGTACGTCTTCCCAATAGCCGAAACCCGCATGTTAAACTAAATGCGAAATATTTAATGTTTCAAAGTTTGTTTTCTGTATGTATGCTGTTTTTAAGCATTTTTAATGCTAAAAAAGCTTAGTAAAAATACTTGTACCACAGTAAAACTAGGTGAAAATATGAGAAATATTTATGCAATATTCATTCCCCACTTTGAAATTTCTTCCGAGAATGATCATGGGTCTTGCCTGAAGTTGCCCCCATCATCGGATTACCAAATTTAACCGCCCCTGTTCACTGTCGACACCTGACCCGAATGGCTAAAGCGTTCTACCAGCGACTCCGGATCCGCATTCTGCCAAAACGAATTCATAATTGCTACGAAGCCACGAAAAAATTTGGTCTTAGCTGTCATGCCTTCCATTCGAATCCAGTGGCATCTCCTCAAGTTTATTCTGCATACCTGCGGCGACACTGTGTATTACATGTTTATTTGTCAGAAATCTCGTGGAAAAAATTGGTTATTTAAATCTGAAAAAGCGAATGTGATGCAGAAAATGAACTGGGTTTAAGATTGGAACGTTTTGTCAGCGACAATTCTAAATTCTTGCTTGAACTTATCAGCCAGCGAGTCCGTCTTTTGGCATGGTTTCTCGCTCAGTTAAAAACCAGTGAAGTTTGGGCGACGTTTGTGTTGTGCTTAAGCCAAACCATTATTTTAAGGTCTATACGTATAATTTACTGAAGCTTTAGGCTCTGTCTTTTGAACACACTATTGCCTGCATATCATAGTCACATTCACGCTATGCAATTTAATAGCTCTGACTGATACTATGACTGTTGATCGTTGGAATGGAATATGTGCAATACCGGATTAATACTGCTCACTGTTTTTTTTGTGTAAAAAGAGTGGGTTGCGTCTGCTACAAGAAATTTGTAATCGTTCTGTGTCGACGGGCTTTAATAAAAGTGATTTTGTGTAGATATAGCTGTAACAGTAAATCGTTTACAATATGAGATTGTTTTATTGTTAGCATTCTGCTGGGATGAGCGATTTATGGTTACCCCATGATTTCCGCTGTGCTCAGCGATATATCAAACGCGGATTATGGCGAAGCAATTATATCTTCAGAAGGTAGGATAGAAATTTTCGTATATCTCGGAAGGTTCATGTCATGGTTCACTATAATATTATTAGTTTCCCTCAGGGTTGTATTGTAAAGTTTTGTGCTCAGTTATTGGTAGTTACGTTTTATAAAGCTCAGACTCACAATAGTTAACATCAAATTCTTACCTTATGACACTTATGTCTTTACCACTGTTATAGGAAAAACTATAGATGGTCATCTGAAATCGTTGTTTCCACTGTAGGTTTAATGACGGTTTATTGACCCGCCTGTTACTTTGATCTGTTGCCAATTCTCGGCATTTTTGTCATTTGGACAATTTTTTTAACCTGAACCCGTGATATGGGGCTCGGGAAACTGGGGGAAGTACGTGATAACGTTACAGAGAGAAGAACAGCATAGAGT
This sequence comes from Trileptium ribeirensis, assembly GCA_030248225.1. Lineage (NCBI taxonomy): Eukaryota > Metazoa > Nematoda > Enoplea > Enoplida > Thoracostomopsidae > Trileptium > Trileptium ribeirensis. The sequence goes on along the minus strand of JASANE010006306.1, from coordinate 1,668 downwards.
TTGGGACCTTTTCGGTTATCCCCTCAGCCGGAATTTCGTCAAGTTTAAATGTACAAGTAAAATTTTAGTACCAATTGATTCATTTCGATGACCTGGTTCAGAAAATACCCATTTTACCCACAATTTTTTTCGATTTTACGAGGTTTACTTGGGTCCTCATAACTTTCTAACAGTGGGGTAGATTTCAACAAATTACACATCAGTCGACTTGTTTTATCAAGCCGAGTCGAATGGTACCCAATATGACCATATTCCGGAGAAAAAATTTTTGGGTTTCCAAGGGGGACCATTGGGACCTCAAAAAATAAAAAAAAATTTGTCAGGCATTTGGGTAAAATAGCTATTTTCTGAACCAACTCATCGAGCTGAATCGATTGCTACCAAAATTTTATCTGTATCTTCAACATTGATGAAATTCCGGCTTGGGAGGAATAACCGAAAAGACCCGAGTTGGGGGCAGGTCCCGGCCTGGTATATATTATAAAGAGCGTAAGCTTTTAATATCGAGAACGGCGATGGCCCGAATTTTGCTTATTCTCCTCATGGTGGTTTTGGCGGCTTCATTTAATAGAATGTTGTATTGCAGTGCTTCAAATCAGCGTTCCGCAGCCGAACTGTAGGGTTGATCTCAATTAAATTTGATTGGGTTAATGTTAGATATCACCTAAAACACCGTATTTGGTTTCTGTATCAATTGAGTCTGAATCTCACACCGTAAGTACCAAAATAAACGGAAGAATTCAATAATGTAAGTATTTAATGCTTCAAGTTTTATATTGTTATTTGTGCCTAAAATTTTCTAATTTAATCTGCGTTGAAACACTCGGTTTTGGGATGGGTATTTATTTATTATCTAATCTATATAAATATGTTCTATTTATTATTGAATCTATATAAATGCTTAATTTTTTTGTATATTATGATTTCTGTTAGCATAATTATCAGCTAGACATTCCCTTCATTTGTGCGGCCGCATTCATTAATTTACTATTTGACGTATTTTCTAATATTATTTCGTTTTGTTGCCGCTTGGCTGGGTGTACGAAACTTTATCTTACATGAGTTGTAGCAGCGAAGCGGCTGGTTACGCGAAAGGTTATGCCGACGGTTCTCGAAAAGCATACGAAACGGGATATCGACGCGGTGCTGAAGTTGCAACGCACTACGGAATAGAGGTACTTACTATCAAAAATTGCCAAGGATTTATTAAATTTTGTACAGTAGTTCCTATAAATGACCAAAAATTTGACCAGTCCAATTAAAAAAACACCCTGCTGTACGATCGCATGCGAAATGTTTTGCGATCGAGCACTGATTCATCCCAAATCTCTTTAAAATATGCCAAGTCAACTTCAAAAGTATTCGGAATAGCAGGATTTTGTAAATTTCATGTTGTGTTCTTACTGCAATAAAGTTTTTTTTACAATCAAACTTCAGTTTCGCATGGAAATGTGATGTTAGTTTCACGTATAAATTAGCTATTTATTTCGGGAAAGCGTTAATCCAGTGCCTATAGTTGATATGTAGCTATGTCTACCAACGTTTGCAGTGTTTTGTGTTCGCTTAATAAGTAGCTGGGCGTGGGGCGAAGCACATGGACAACATGGATGGGCAAAATGGGCTGTTCAGCTTCCAACCCCCATACTACTACTATAAGTGACCCACAAG
>JASANE010006305.1:0-78997 GCA_030248225.1 Trileptium ribeirensis | reverse complement strand
TGGCATCACCTCTACAATGTAGTGTGTGTATTTACAATGCAATGTTTTTGTTTTTTAGACATTATATGACAAAGCATTGTCTTACAGGATTAACACACTTTTACAGGAATCTCCTTACAGCTGTGCCCCGCATTCACCAGTCAACCAGATCTGAACAGAAGCACGAGTGCCCTGTATGTCAGTCTGACACGGTAAACGCATAAGCACGTGTGTCCTGCATTGTCAGCCGACATATGTCAGCGCAGTGACACTATAAGGAGTAATCTATAAAAGATTGCAAGTCCTGTAAGGCAAGACTCTGCCATAAAATGTCTTTTAGGCCAGACTCAGCCTCTTCAACGTCTTCCTCTTCGCGTCGATTTAAAAAAACACCGATGAATACTGAAACTGACAGTGGGTTTTTATACTTTTCAAACATACATTTATGACGAGTTTAAAATTAGATAACGTAATCGAAAATATCCTGTTTTAATGATATTTTTGAAAAAAAATATTCAAAATGTTGTAGTATAATTGAAAATATCCTGTAAAGGAGCAAGTAAAAGTTCATTAAAAATGATGGATCAAAATCATTAACATTTTAATTCAAAATATCCTGAAAATGACCAAGTGAAAAATCCATTAAAAATGATGAATCAAAGTCGTAAAAAATTTAATTCAAAATATCCTGAAAATGGCCAAGTGAAAAATCCATTAAAAATAATGAATCAAAATCGTAAAAATTTTAATTCAAAATATCCTGAAAATGACCAAGTGAAAAATCCATTAAAAATGATGGATCAAAATCGTAAAAATTTTAATTCAAAATATCCTGAAAATGACCAAGTGAAAAATCCATTAAATGATGGATCAAAATCGTAAAAATTTTAATTCAAAATATCCTGAAAATGACCAAATGAAAAATCCATTAAAAATGATGGATCAAACTCGTAAAAATTTTAATTCAAAATATGCTGCAAACGAACAAGTAAATATTCTATTAAAATGTCATTAGTACCGGTTGAATGCAAATTTTTCATTAAAATTTTGCATTGAATAGATATTTAAGTTTTTGAGTGACGTGTTAAAATTATTATGCCTACGTGCTATCAAACGCTGACTAAAATGTTTTGGCTATAACCTAAAAATAAAAGTTCCAAGATTTGGTATTCATAATCCATCTTTTTTGTTCACATTTCCTGTATCATAAGTAGTTTCGAGTATTATTTGTTTGACTATAGTATATCTCAATATTTTATACATGACGACAATATTATATATTATTCTATGCCACTGACTGTAGTAATATTTTAAAATTTTTATTGTTGTTTAGTTAATCGCAAAAAATTTGTTTTCTTCGGTTTCGACTGTCTTGTTTTTTGTGTTCATCCAGTATTATTAACGTACGTTGAAACACTACTGTTTAGTAAACTAGATAGGATATATTTTGAATATATTTTGAATATATACCTTTGTTGCAGTGGAGTTAAAGTATTTCCTGAGAGATATATTTGTTGGGTTTTGGATTATTAGTGTCCAGATTGTAACAGCAACCATAGCAACAGCGCCTTTAAAGTTTAACCTTTGAGTAGAGATAGAAATATTATAACCGTTGTTTTTCTACCGTAGGTAATTCCCGACATTAATTTGTCCGCTGCTGCTGCGCGGCTTCGATGCGTGGGCGGAGGGGACCATCATATGTATGTATTACGTATATATTTATACATATATATTATATAATGCGTGGGCGGAGGGGGAGCATGTATTAAACATATATGTATATATTATAATGCGGGCGGAGGGGGACCATGTATTACGTATATATGTATTTAGGGTAATTAATAATTCTTGACAGGTACTTAATCATTATTGACAGGTCACGTGACCCAGGGTCATTAATCATTATTTCCCCTAAAAATTTGACAGGTCATTAATCAAGTGAGCCAGAACTCGTATTTTTCCTACTACTAAAATATACGCATAAATAGGTTTCGTTTAAATCCGAGCTCTGCTAAATACGACATCCTTGTCGTAAGTTTTCGTTTCTTACAGGAAGGCAAAACCTAGTGGCTATCGAGGCCACCAACCAAGAACTTGTTTCTTTCTGAAACTAACAGCGGCCACGGTCATTACTTTGTGCCACAGCATCTGTATAAGCTTGACTAAAGCCTATGCCGGGGCTTGTTCGCCCAGCACTAACTATAATGTAACGTTTCTAATTACTGTGAGCTTTGATAGTTTTATAATATATCCAAAGTTTTAATCTATGCGTATGGGAAAGTTGAAGTTGTTTGCCTCCTAGTCCAGCGCTGAATTATTCAATTATTCTCTCTGGCCTGGTTGAAAAAGCAACGTACCTCAACACTTATTGAATTTTTTACATAAAAACAAAATCAAAAGAATATTGGTACGTTTTGTATTACGCTATCAGATGTAATATAATTATCTAGAACGTATCTGCTTAAAATTGAAGATTGAACCATTGGAGGTTGCTATGACCCATAGAAATTGAAGAATTTGTACGTCCAGACACTTTGCAGCAGCTCCATAGTTTGCTAGGACTCGTAGGATACTATCAAAAGTTCATATCAAACTATTCGGATATTTTGTGGATCATTGAATGAACTACGGTTTAAGTAGAAGGTGTTTAGATGGACACCTAGACGCGAAGAAGCATTCCAGAAGCTCAAACAAGCATTAACGCCTGTACTGTTACTAACTCTTTGGATTTTTCCCAACGGTTCGTACTACAAACGGATGCTTCATTATATACGATGGGTGCTGTTTTATCTCAGAAAACTAAGTAGGGGGTTACGCCAACTGCATATGCCAGCAGCGCCTTAGCGGATTATCAGCATAGGAAGCTGAACTTGAAGCCGAGGCGCTAGCAATTCAATGGGATGTTCTACACTTTCGGCATTATCTGGTAGGGCACAAATTTCACGTTGAAACTGATCATAAGCCGTTGAAAGCTTTGTTTGATAATCCGCCTAAGAACTAATGCCTGTGGCGTAGCGAATTGCAACTTGAATTTGGTCGTTTTGAAAAAGTCTACCGGCCAAGTAAGGAAAATGGAAATGCCTATGCTCTCTAGCGATATCTCAGGCATGACACGATAGCAAATGAAAAGCATTGCGATACATACTAAATATTAATGGTAGGGCGCGGTCGACCCAGTGGAACTCAACCACCTCTGAGCACTGCCTGGAACCGATCGATGCTAGCATATCCTATAGGTGCACCAGTGACATCCTGGGTAGCACCACCGTCCACTAGCAGTTCAGCCGTCGCTTGGATGGGAAGGACAATCGCTGCCACGCTAGCTCAGTGTAACCCTGGTACCGTTCCATCTCGGTGTGTTGCAGATACGGGAGTGACAACTGTACTTCCAATAACATTACGGTAACAAGGAGCTACACTGAGCGTAGTTCCAATACTATTTGGGTCCGAGAGAAACTCTAGTTTGGACAGTACGCACTACAACGGTCTCGATATCTGGAGTCGGACCTCAGGCGTGAAGATGTAGAAAAGCATTTAGGAAAGTGTCAGAAACTATAGGCTTGGATGCAACCACTTTACCTACAGATCAAGAATTTGATAGGCTTATGAAACTTATGTTATGTTATCAAAGTGAAATATTATCATCGATTAGGATTGAGGACATCGAAGATAGCCATGAATTTATCTACTTACCATCCTTTTCGGACCTCCCTGATTTCAATTCATTGCGTTTTTTGCGTTATATTCAGTAAAATGGTCCGAAATTAGGTCCGATGTGGTGTTTCTTGTACATTAACCCTCTCATGCCCACTAGGCCCAAATGGACCCAACGCACATTGCGACTCGTTGTGTTTACTGAGTTTGTCGTATATCGTACGTGTGAACGTGCGTTGTTATTCGCTCGCATTGTGAGGTTCCTTAAAGTACCGAGCAACAGCACTCAGATAGCTCAGTGGTTTGCGTACACAAATTTCACCCGTGCGTTTCGGGTTCGATCCCTGACGCAGGCTTGAGTTTGTCAAACATTGCACGATACACAAATTAATTCGGGCATGAAAGGGTTAAAGCTCGTCCTAAGGCTAAGATAGATGATCTGAAAATTAAAGGGAGATCACATTGTTTCGAGCTAGCTCAGCACACAAGAATTTTGTATATACACCCACTACAACCATGATGCATTAATTACAAGTTATGTGTTTTTAATTTTGATTTTTATTGCTTCTACTCTCAAAATCGTTTCTCACAAATTACAGTTTTCCCGATTTTACCGTTTCAGCCTTTAATGCAAATGTCCGTGGGAAGTTTATTAACAGCGCGGGACGGAATGTTTGATACTCAGACATTCTCTGTTTGAGCGGCATTCCACCGTTGGCAAACATTTTTGGCAAAGATATCGCGGCGCGGCTGGTTCCCTAACAGCTTTGTTTCCTGTGATTAGATTCAAGTTACTAGTTACCATAGTCATTGTTGCCAGGATTAATTAACGAAATTTGGCTTAGAAAATTTGGCTAGACAAGTGTACTGCGATTTTTATGTCTGGCGTTTTTCTTGATATGATGCTGTATAGAATTTTGCGAACTATTCATACCAATTCGATTATTTTGTTCGTCAATTATTTCGTTATAGGGTCTAGAATCTTGATCTTGTCAGTAAATCTGTTCAACTATCTCGCGCCTGTAGTTTTATAAAAAAGTGCCACTTTTGTATCAGTAAGCTTGCGAGCCCGATCCGGGCCGCACGCTCGTCGTCTCTTTAGCGTGTTTAGCTAAGCCGGGCTAAGTCCTAGCGATGCTACCTTCCGTGTTTCAAACATTTTCTGGCAAGCTGAGTTATTCATATAAAGTACGGTTGTCACGCTGAGGTTCGGCTTGTATCTCGGAAGGGTCGTCCCGCTTTAGTCAAAGCTAGGTTAACTAGTCATCGGCAATTCTGACTCTTTGGATTTAACGCCAAGTCATCATAAAATCTTCGGTGGGATATACCGGCTGCTAGGCTTGATTACAAATCAAAGCAGAGCTCAGTTGACGTACAAATCACAAAATAAATCTCGCCAACGCGTAACGGAGGGCCTGGGTTATAAAGTGGTTGGGGGTTTCAGTTTTTTAGCATGACCCGGTTCCCCTTCACTGCGCGAACGGGTCACTACATCCGAGTATCTATATCATCCACTAGATAACATTGGCCGTATTTGCACGGGGTTCTTGCACAGGAACAACGAGACCAGAAAAGGGCAATTCTCTTCTGCAGTGAGCCCAGCCTTTTGGGCAAAATAAATTATAAGGTTGTGGAGTTCCGGCAGGCAGAGGTTGGGCAACCTGCGCAGTTTAAGTCGGCCTAAGGGTCACGTTGAGCTTAATAAACCTAAGCAAGACGAACAACATATCGTTATACTTTGTTGTCACAGGGCCCTCTCCTCTTCTTCCAGCCCAATTGGGATTGTGAAATATTTTCACATAAGTGACTGGTTAGAATCCGGTGTGAAGGACCGTGTAATGCTTCTATAGTGCATTACACTATAGATGTGACTACGCTCTGATAACCATTGATCCAAATTTGCTCACAAGGAGCCAAATTTGGCTCATGCTGAGCTATTGAGGCGTGGCTGAAATCGAGCGAGGCCCCTGGCGGTTCAAAATTTGGCCCAACGTTTTTCAATATATAATTTCGTTTACAACTTCTATAATTGCAAATTTACTGCCATAATAGAAGTCAGAATTTGGGCTTTAGGCTATGCTCGGCTCCGCTCGGCCTGTTCCTACTCTATAGCGAATCCGAGCCGGGATTACCGTTATGGCTGAAGGGCGGCCGAGCACAATGTATCCTGAATAGTTATAGTCAGCTCTTAAAGTTTCCTTCACAAAACAAAAACATAATTATAACAGCTGCCAACAAAAAGAACTGCCGAGGCATTTCTTCTAAGATCTTAAAAGCACTAAAAGCAACTATAAGTTACATTCGTGTCTTCTATATTACACTATATTCTCTTTATCACTAAATCACAAACTTCTATTATTAGGAGCCTTAGAGCCGAGTCGGCTTTTCATCAGATGTACGATCCGAGTAAGAGCCCACGATCTGTCTTCGAGAGCCGATCCGGATATATATAGTTCTGGAAGACTCGACAATAGCAGAAAGAAAACTCCCAAACGACGGCAGATTTACAAATATATAGTTCGGCTAATTACTGTTCATTTTGTGATACTTTACTTGCATATTATGCTATAGCAATATGTGCGTGTTACCATCATTACCCATTAATAACTTATAACTCACTAGTTCGTAGTACTAAAAGAAAAAGATAAATCTGATAAATTTGGTATAAATTTGCGCATTTATGGAAGAAATGTTATGGAATCAATACTGGCTAAAACTGTCAATATATATACTTTGCCAGTTACTTGAAGGGCGCTGAAAAACATTTTTAATTTATACTCTTCTATTCTTATAAAGATGTTAATAGTCGTATACATTAAAAGGGATCAGTCTCTGCCTAGTTTGGATACCTTGAATATTTAAATTTAGACTGGGACTACTGGAATTATCATGAAATGATAAATTTGTAGCCAGCAACAACTTTGAATATAGCTCAATTTTCTTGGAATGCAGTTGCATCCGAAATCAAACATCTTCAAAGTTTAATAGCATTATTTTTCGACTGACAAGCCGGTGGAAAGTTGCCATCGGTATACAGCAAACCCAACAAAAATGAAAAGTGAACGACGCTTAAGACGTGGAATGTCTACAGTACAGCTGCAGTGACATAGTTCAATGCATTCCACGAACGTATATGAGGAATTCATAACACTGTGTGAGATTAAAATAAGCGTAATTTCACTGTTTATGCATCACAACAGTAGACCGAATTGGCATGAAATGCATGCGTTCTTAGGTATGGAAATTAGGGTACGGACAGCGGTAACAATGGCGTATTTAGGGGGCATGGTGCCATGCCCCCCTCAGGAATTTTAATTTTTTAGAATTTTAGCACAAAGAATCCGAAAAACTTTTTGAGGTTAACAAAATTAACATAAAACATTAAAGTATAATTTAAATGATAGGTAATAAAACACAAAAATGAGCCCAACAGGATACAAACCATGCGGGGGTACCCGCTGTGGTGGGTGATTTAGCAAATTTGTAGAGCTCTAAGCAAAGTGTAACATAAGACACTGTGTCCGCTAAAGATAATTAAAATTCTGCCAATCCTGTTTTGGTTTTAAAGTTTGGACTGCTGAACTTGTGCCTGAGAAATTGGCCGCTCTTGCGAAACATATTCCTCATTTTTAGATGGTGGAATGACGTCTCTTAACCCCCGAGATTTACCCCTGGAAAGCATACTGGGGATGGTGTGACCCAGTTGAGCGGCCGAGCACTGCACCTTTGCCATACAGGCAGCTTCGGAATTGGGGACTTATCCAAATAACGAAACGCTGCTGCATATCTTTGTTACCATTCCAGTAACAACAGCTACCGGTGAAAGGTCGTTTAGTGCACCTAAATATATAAAAAAACTATCTACGGTCAACTATGGGCGAAACCAGACTAAACGGACTTGCCCATTTATATATTAATAGGTATATTACGCTGGACTATTATAATGATGTTATTGATGAATTTGCAAAGTCCAATCGTCGATTCAGTTTTGTGTGAAAAAAAATTTAAAACATTACTAAAGTTGTGTTATTTACAGAGGTATTTTGAGACTATTTGAGCGATTAGAAATAAGACACTTTGTTGGCCCCCCCTGAAACCATTTCTAAATACTCCACTGAGCGGTAAGCAGTATTATTAAGACAACGCCTCAGTTTGACAGAATGTCAGTGCATAAGCTGTTGTCAATTTTAAGCACATGAATATATCTTTCTGGTTTACTCGTTTACGGGCGACTATTGTCTTAAGGCCCATAAAATTTGAGTGGACCGACTAAAACAACAGTTACCGTAGAGTATCCAGTAAGTAAGTAATACATAAGTGATTAATATAACATGGAATAGTTATGAGCACAAACAATAAAAAATGCCGGTGCCTTAAAACCATACTATCCTCAAAAATTTTTGGTAGATACAGGAACCACTAGAACATGTCCTCTCGTTTGCCCTTTTATCGCGGAAGTCGTCGGCATAAACATCGAACAAAAAACCTTCTAAGCGTAATTTGGTTTATAAGAGAATACTAGGTAATCACCACTCGAACATATCCTTTTGTTTGCCGTTTTATCAACATCGTACTAAAAACCTTACAAGCGTAACTTGGTTTATATTGAGCCAACCATGGGCGTAACACGGAGCGGGGGTGGGGGTTGGAGACCGTGTAGAGCCGCCGTGTCATCTCCTGCTTTTGGAGAAAAAGGGGCCGCCATAAAGCGGCATAACCCATTTTCCCACACTACCCCCTGTACTTTTTAGTAATGCCCTGCGCCTTTGAAGCCGACTGACGACTGACTGCATACCGACGACCCGGATTGAATTGAAGTTCACATTCAAATCTAGACCTCCCTTAAATTTTACAAATCCAACCCACACGATAGAAAAACAAGTATCTTATTCAAAACTAAAAAAACGAGTTTTCAAAAAGCATTAATATTTTCAGCAGAATAAACTTCCGTTTTAGTAGTCATGATGGTTTTTTGTATTTAATGCGGCAAACAGCATAAAAATATGTTTAATGACGACGCGCTGAACTAACTACTGCTACTCAACATTGCATTTTTTACAATTGAACATGCATTTTTTCAGTATTATAGTGTACGTAAATGTATTTTGCTGCCGTGTCTACGTAGTTATTATTACGAGATTTTTTTACGTTGTAAAATTGACTTATGTTTTACACAAAAGAAAACAACTTTGTTTTGCACAAAACCGTTCTCAGCGGTACATGTAATCATAAGTACACAGTTTTTTCAGAATTTTATTGCTGGTTCTGCGTGTTTTTCTCAGTCTCTTTACAAGAGCAAATATATCTACAATTGTAGTTTTAAACCTAGGGTGCCTTCTCCTTAGCACAGCATTGGGCATACAGACACCTAGAAACTGAATGTAATTTCAAGGAGTCTAATTTTTGCGGGCACTGCCATTTTTAGAGTCAACGACGTTCGATTGATCATTACTTCGATAGATTTGAAGCTGATATTGAAACAGATCAAAACAACTAATTTTAATCCTTTCATGCCGTCTAGGTCCAAAAGGACCTAACGCACATTGCAAGTCGTTGCGTTTACTGAGTTTGTCGTATGTCGCACGTCGCACGTTTGAATGGGAACGTTCAGTTTGTGAGGTTCATTAAGGAGCCGAACAACTGCTCCCAGATAGCTCAAGGGTTTGTGTACCCAAGCTTCACCCGTACGTTCCGAGTTCTATCCTCGGCGGGGGCTTGAGTTTGTCGAACATTGCACGATGCACAAATTAATTCCGGCATGAAAGGGTTAAGTTTAGCATAGCGATTAGTAATCGTCACAGCACATCTACATCTATCACAGATTCCAATCTATTTAGGTTCGGGAATTTATATTAATATGTACAATTCGTGAAACTTTTGCTGCATAATTCAACTTTTACAAACCACAATTCAAATTTGGCTTTCGTAGCAATCTTGTTTAATATAGCTTAGACATAGGTGTCCATGGGGAGGTAGTTACCTGCTAAGTGACGGACCCACCCCAGCGACATTTTTGCCAGTATTTGGCTACCGAAGACTCCTTACCCCCGCCGTAAGTCATGTTTACGGTGTGAGCAGGACTTTCAGTTGACGTTACTTTTTAAGCTTTTATGTTGGTTTATTTTCTGCGATTTGGATTCAATTGCGATGGACTAAATTGTTTTGAAACCATAACTGATATTCTTTCAGCAAAACAAGCAAAATTCTTTAATTTCTAACTTTAATAATGTTGTTATTAAAGTAAATTTTAATTCTATTGTTTTTAGAACAAAACTTAAGAGGCGAAAATTTCTCACTTGTGAAGACTACGAAATAAGTCGATGTATGTTTAATATTATTTTTTATAATTTTGTCACTGTGACAATTTTTAGCTCATGAAATGGTGACTGCAAACACATCATGTAAATAATTTTTACAACCGTAGGTAGTATTAATATATTGGCTACTGCGACAATATGTTGTGCAGATCATGCCAAATCCGTGATAGTAGTGTACTCAATAATGAATCGATGACAGATGATTGACGACCGGTGATTTTTTAGGTTTTGTTCGCGCCATTGCATTGTTTATGTGAGAAGTTTCCTAGACGCTGTCCGGTTAATTTTTCAAGCCGGCTGCAGATATGGTCCCACAATGACCATAATTTTTAGGTATTGTAATGCATTGTAATATTTGACATTTTCAACCCGTTATGACATATAGCAGCTACACGCTGCAGCGATTAGGAACAGATTGTACTGCAAATCATATCAGTAAGTGTCGAAAATGATGGTTCTGAAAGAGTTTATTGTCCGTTGTTTAAAAATTATGAATATTGCTATCTCCCGTAGGTTATGTTTTGTATGCTTGTCGTCAGAGCCGTACTATTCAGAATTAGGGCACCCTTAAAACTGATGGGGGACGGTAGTAAAATTTGCGGCGCCACTACACAACGTCCCTCCTTTGGGCGAAAAGTGGGAAGCCGACGCTCTTTGACTACGTCCTTATTGGATTCATAAAACAATTGGTGAATCATGTTGGTAATCCATTGGTGATTTAACTGGTTTAACTAGATATGTTTGTCATTAATTTAAATTTGCGATTGATTAGTCCTCTACCTAACGTAATCTGTCATCCACTCACAGTACTGAAATTCTGCAGCCCGATTTATCTTAGGAACACGGATGCCGAGAGTAACGCAGAACACTATACTTATTTTGGTGTACCAAGTAGACTTATCTATCTAATTAGTTAGTTCATTCAAGTTAGGAACTAATTGTTTACTTCATCTAATGGCAGTATTGAATTCTTCAATATTGACACAATGAAAGGAAATCATTTAGTCAGCAATCACCTTGTTGTGTGGCGCGACCGCTTAATGACTATGTAAATCGTGTACTTGATGGGCTTAATTCAGGATCAATTTCCATTACTTAGCCTTTTATTTCGTTATTACGATGGCTATTGGCTTGTAGATTGTGATTTTTATGCAAGCTCAATTTTCCTACCCGTATTTTTGTACAATCTTCCATTCATATAGGCTATCAGTACAGGCCATAATTCCCAGCGTAAATCGTTATTTGTTTAACTAATTGGCTGACTAATATTGGTTTTTAGCATATTCGTCGACGAATTCAACTTGAAATATTTGCAGTTTGCGTACTTTAGGTGTTGTGTAAGTTTGATTCCTAGTGGTAAATAGTTCTCTGATTTCATAGGCACATATTCTAGTTTTTTTACATAACTTCTTTTGTAGAAATTCAAGGGTTTGCATAATGACGTGTTCGTCGTACTATCGAAGAATGTTTTAAAATACCTTAACATATTTGTAAGCTAGTAGCTAGTATTGTACTCAGATCGATATACAACTAGATGCTTGCCGCAAACTTGGCAGTTGACTCTACCCATATCGTAAAAAATTTATCGCCGCATTTAGTGTATTAGATCGATTCCTTGGATAATAGCCCGTGGTAATTCGTCATTTCAATATGTACTGTATTACTGATAAGGACCTTGTCATCTTCCCCGTTCACCACTATTCTGAGAAATTGTCCCAGTGGCCCAGAGGCTCAGCAATAGTACAATTTTGGGCATAACTTAGGATGCTTTTGTTGGATCTCAAAATAACATCATTAGACTCAGCTCGTCAAGCCGCATCGAATGGTGGGTAAAAATCCAATTTTTAAGAAATTTTTTTGGGTTCCCAGGAAGGACCCTTGGGACCTGAAAAAAATCGAGAAAATCTAAAATGTTAAAAATTAATTTTTTGGCCGAAATGGTCAGCGTAGGTCTCCAGGATCACAAAAATACCAAAATTTCCAGAATCTGGCCATTTTTGGGCAAACACGGGCTGGAAAGGGGATAATGGAAAAGAACCCTAAATTAGATCCGCATATCTCCTGGCGGTCAATTAGCTTTTGCTGGCTATATTGTTGCAGTAAACAAAAAATGCAAAAGCATTACTTGTTTGCATGCTTAAGCAGGACGAACTACCTTAGCAAATGCATGAGCAATGGGTATCAAACGTAAAATGGTCTTTATACTTGCAGCAGGTCATCGTAACTTAGAGCTAGTTGGGAATACTTTATGCTTCTCCCACGCAAAGAAGTTGATGCCAATATTTTGAGAATCTCAGATATTGCTATGTTTAAATTGAACAGTGATGCCGGTGAAATGAAATGCATTTTTACTTTTGGTATAATAGATATTCGCTAACGATGTGATAAACTATACAAGTAGATAAAGAGCCATTAATATTTACAACGTAAACCATCCGTTATCCTTATTTTCGACGATGGTGATCGCCGGTTAGCTTGTACAACTGGGGTTAAGACTTGTAGGTTCTGCCGCATATGTTGGATATAACACATTATGTGAACATACTATCTGGGTCAATTTACCTGGAAATAAATTAAAAAGATCATAATTTTAAGTATAAACCCGCTTGTTTTGTGCAATCTCAAAGCTTTTTCTAATAATAAAATTATACTAGTCAGTATTTTTTCTGGTAAATAATAGTTGTGGCTTGTCTTTTGTATTGGGCTATACGCGAAAAATATACCTACTTTATTATCTACTGCCATCCAGGTTCCACAAAGCACCTATATTAATGTGTTTCTAAGTTTGATGGTAACGAAATTTTTACCGTCAGCAAAACGTCCATAGCGGAGAATACATGTAGCATCGTAGCCGTTAAAGAGACGTACAATGCCCGACGTAGTTTCCAAAAGTGACCATCACTGTAGTTGTCTGCTTTGAATACATATAGTGTTCGATTCTTAAGGCGTGTTCACGCGCCCAAACTTTTTGCTCAGATATTGATGGAAATTTGAAGACGATCTTTTTCTAGTTCTGGTGAGTTTGAACGTGTGAACACTGTTCAAATATTTCAAGCATATTCTTGTGGGCAGTCATCGAAGAGAGACGAGATGCATTACCTTGTCTGAGCTCAAATTTCGATCTCAAATTTTGAAATATCAATTTTCGTTTTCAAAATTTGATCAAATGTTGAGCTCAAAATTTGAGCAAAAAGTTAAACCGTATGAACACGCCTGTACTGAAAACAAATTCTTCAATTCATGTATGATATTTAATGATAGTTAGATTACGTCATTGCTGCCACTGTTGTCACACGGCGACATTTCGTGTTGCCGGCAGCTAATAGGTGATAGTTAACTACTGTCGATTGGATTTCAGACGTATTACGCGTAAATAGTATTGTATCAATGCAATAGGTATTAAGGAATACTGGCGCAAATTAATATGAAATGTAAAATGCGTTTTTGTAATACAGTTTACCTACTTCATGGATCTGGGTGGACTAAATATATACAATAGGACTAGAGCGTTGTGCTACGTTGGCCACTATCTACTGTACTTGAAGAAACATAATTTACAAGATAAGATATCAAGCATTAAATAAAAGTTGGGTAATAGTGCAACATCAAATCAAAAATTGAATTGCATTTATTAAAGGCCTCTTACATAGTACTACGCAAACAATTCCACAATGTTATAATCAAAAATTGGACTATATTTATCAATAGCAGGGTACTCCAGAAACAATGCCACAATATAATCAAACATTGGACTATATTTATCAACAGCCGGCTGCGGGTACTACAGAAACAATGCCACACAATGTTACAATCAAAAATTGGACTATGTTAACCAATGGCAGGGTACTCCAGAAACAATGCCACAATATAATCAAAAATTAAACTATATTTATCAATAGCAGGGTACTCCAGAAACAATGCCACAATATAATCAAAAATTGAACTATATTTATCAATAGCAGGGTATTCCAGAAACAATGCCACAATATAATCAAAAATTGGACTATATTTATTAACAGCCTGTTGCGGGTACTACACAAACAATGCTACACAATGTCACAATCAAAAATTGGACTATATTCATCAATAGCAGGGTACTCCAGAAACAATGCCACAATATAATAAAAATTTAACTATATTTATCAATAGCAGGGTACTCCAGAAACAATGCCACAATATAATCAAAAATTGGACTATATTTATGAACAGCCTGTTGCGGGATACTTCACAGACAATGCCACAATATTACAATCAAAAATTGGACTATATTTATCAATAGCAGGGTACTCCACAAACAATGCAACAATGTTACAATCAAAAATTGGGCTATATTTATCAATAGCAGGGTACTCCAGAAACAATGCCATAATATAATTACAAATTCGACTATATTTATGAACAGCTTGTTGGGGCTGCTACACAAACAATGTCACACAATGTTACAATCAAAAACTGGATTATGTTTATCAATAGCATGGTATACCACAAATGAATGACACAATATAATAAAAAATGGACTATATTTATTATGGCCAGTAGCGTGGTACTACACAACCCATGCCACACAATGTTACGATCAAAAATTGGATTACGATTGTTAATAGTTTGTTGTTAAATATGATTTCTATTCAACATGCTGCACTAATGCGTCTTTCACACTGTACAGCGTGCACGAACTGCACACCGTAGACACGTCGCACAACGATTTCACGCAAAATGGAGACAGCGAATATCCATTGTACGCAAAATGAAGACAACGGCTTTCCATTGCTCACAACATGAAAAGAGCGGTTTACCTTTGCCCGCAAAACGATGACAACATTTTTCCATTGCCCTCGAAAAGAAGACAAATGTTTTCCATTGCAGGCAAAATGAAGATAATGGTTTTCCATTACACGCAAAATTAAGCCAACGGCTTTCCGTTGCCTGCAATTAGTGATATTGGTGCTCCCCTCCAGTAGTTTGATATTGGTGCCCCATCCGGTTTGATATTGGTGCCCCCTCCAGTTTGATATTGGTGCCCCTTTTCAGCTGAATATTGGTCCTTACTCCAGTTTGATATTGGTGTCTCCCACCAGTTTGATAGTACCTAGGTTTTACGAAGCATTACAGCCTCTGCCCCATTCGTATGGCTATCTGAACAAAAGCGGTGCACGGACCAAGCCGCACCAACGCGTTAATATTTTATTAGTATTGTAAACTCTTCTTTAACTTTGCATCCATATCGATCCAGTTCCAACACCAATCACTCACCGAACAGGAGGCTTTTTAGTTTTTTCTGAGTTTTAATCACGAATGTTTATTTGAACATATTTTAGTAATTTCATCATATGCAAGTAGGGTGAAAAATAAAAAAGTGCCGAATATGAATAAACATAGTTTTTGCATTATCTTTCTTATTGAAGGCCAGAGATCGCAGAGCCAAAATTTTCAAAGCAGGGCCGAAGGCAAAGCGAACACCCTACCAACGGGGGCAGACACAACCCGGCGCCGGTGGAATCCTTGTCCCGAGGTGCAAATGCACTTTTAATGTTTTGAGTTTTGGCTGGCATTTCCGGGAAGAAATGCCGGCATGCAACACAATCAGCAAACGCGAAAAGATGAAGGAAATTGATCTAAAAGAGAACCAAAAATTAAGGAAACTTCTTCCGAAGCCTAACGCAAAATGTGATTTATTGATGACTAATCTCAGTTCGGTCAGCCTGAAAGTTCGTTAGTTGTGTGACAAGAAATATGTGAAATTGAAGTACAAAGCCCAAATTTTAAGGTGTTGCTTTTGCTACAAAAGATGGCCATTGACACTATTTGGTACAATGCTGAAATGCACAATTCATGTTTACGCCCACATTCAATTTGAAAATGGACACCCACAAAAATCGAATCCATTCTTGTTCCGTAAATTTATGCTCTATTTGTAGCATCACTTTCATGTTTATTCGGTCTTATCTTGTTAAAGTTTATTCGCTTGTGTTTTGGGACACAGCTGTGTGGCCTTGGTTTTATACCGTTTTATAGAATCTAACACTTCACGATCAGTTCAACAATTCATTCAGAACCCAAAACAGGTTTACTCAAAATTAAATATGATATGGTGATAACATTCATTTATCCACGAACTAAATTCGAGTTACAATATTTTCACAACAAATTATTATTGGTTCACGAACTACATTCAATGTAAGTTTTACCGTTTTAAACCTGCGCCCATCGACTATCCTATTTTGTAGTAGCCGATAGCGAATCACAAACCGTTGCTACGAAACAAATGCTGAAATTTCATCGGTTTTTCAATACCAGAAAATTGGCAAAATCAGAATCAAGTACCAAAAATTACATCTTGTGTTCGAACAGAATTTTGACGGCTTTGAATTTGCAATAAAAACAGTTACCTAACGCCTGCCAGCTTTTCACTGTATTTGTCTCTGCTTATCGATTTGTGACGTCACTTTTGCATTAAATTTGTTCACGAACACTGAATAATCCAAGTTTAAATGCTAACGCATTAGGGAACAGAATTTCTGCAAATTGAAATCGCTGAAATTCCGTTCGAACACAAGGTCTATTTTCTGGCACTTGAATTTGATTTTGCCAATTTTCGGTTAGCGAAAAACTGAATGAAATTAAGCCTTTTTGTCCGTAACAAGGGTTTGCGATTTGGTATCGGTAATTGCAAAATAGGATATTTGGCGGGATCACCTTAAATTTACTCACGCATTATCGTTTTGAAATTCTGTCACAGCTAACCTCGTTTAGAGTCCTAACTAATTCGTACAGCTCCCTAATTGAGACGTTATGGGATATCAGTACAACCATGGGCACCTGGTGATGAATAAACACGTAGTTGGCGGATGTTGCCTCAATTTGGTAACACAAGATATGACGTAAAACGTTGTATGTACAAACATAGAAATCTAGCGTAACCGTTAGTGCCTGTCTTTTTGCGGCGTTCGTTTTTTATTGCTTTATCTCACCGGCCTACTTATAAGCGAAATCGACAAATCCACGGAAACCAAAATGACAAAGTCTCGTACAGCCGATTCCCTCGGCTACATAGATGCCGCCCGAACGAAGGTAGCTATGAAAGTTGGTGGCTGAGCCATCAGATCTTCTATCAATCAAAATGAATTTTAACCGTCTTTTTTGAAGACCTGATAACGTCATTCAGCATTATGGTGACAAAGTCACTAGATATAGACATAAACAAAACATTTTGTTAGCTGAGCTAGCAATGTTTTCCTGGTAATGCAAAAAAGTAAATAGAACGCGGTAAACCGATTCGACAGTTTACTAATTGGGACTAGTACGACTAAATCCTAAAACTTTGTGACAACGAAGAGTCGTCAAACCTGTAATGTCGCTACAGCGCCAACAATGTTATATGAGTAATTTTGTTTCGGAACACACAAACTGTTTTTTGAATCCCGATTCAGGTTGTACTTACATGGCACGGATGCTTGGGTTTCCAGAATGCTTGGAACTTTAAAGTTTGCCAAAGTAAAATATCTGGAGAAACGACTATTAATGCGGACACTGACAAGAAAGCTGCTATTAGCTGGCAATAGCTGTCAGCTATAATTTAAATTAAAAAAAGAGTAAAAGACAATTAAGATGTATCCTACGGGGCAGTAATATAAAACGAGAAAGTGATTCCGCAAGAAGTCCTACGGCACATAAATAACAACGACAAGAGCCTAAGATGCCCAAAAATAGAATAATTAAAATACTTCAGTATATATATGCAAGTGGAAATATTGAACATATCGTCGGGATTGAATTTCGCGTAGATTGACAAACTTTAATGCCGGTGCTCTGCTTCGGTATAAAATTATATAAGGTTCAATTCTCCTTCGCTTTGACTACAGAAAACGTGTTAAAATGCTGATATTTAGTACTATTTTCGGGACTGGCTTACGTCGACAGAAGATTGATCAACTTTTCATGGCAAATATAAATACAACATGACTACTGAAACGAAGTATATAAAAATGCAAAGCCTATACACTGATTATTGTATGGCAGGCACATCATGCGCTATACATTCGTTGTCCGTTCTCTAGTCAGCCCAATGTCAAATGCTCCCAAATTCCGTGAAACTGGATCATGTCTGCATATTTTAATAATTTCCGTTATCTCTACGTTTCCGGAGCATCTCTTTCTCCGTTAGAGTTTGATCATTTCGTTGATCATACACCTAACGACGAAGAAACCGCAAAAATTTATCCGTGCGTGCAAAGTTAATAATATTGCCTCGGGCTGCTTTCGAGGAAGATAGGTGCCAGATTTGCACGATTTAAGGTAAAATTTTGTGTTTTCGTATAAAATTCCTTACTTCTTGTTTATTCAGAAGTCTTATTTTATTACAATGTTTTTCCATGCTAATAGTCAATGACATACACTGGAATCCGACGATATGGTATTATACTGGGTGTCAAAATGAACTTATGTTCTTGTTTCTCGAGTACAAAAGGCAAAGCGAAGGAGCAAGACAACGCAAATCTCTCAGATAGACAGGTACCAACAACCAACCCGTTAGTTACTATTTAATTTGTTTTTTACTTCATATATATAATACGTTTACAATAAGATGGAATGGGTGACCACAAAAATACGGCAATTACGCGCTTTTATTTTTGATGGTTGCAGTTGTTCATCATTTTAACGACCGCCACAAAAGATTCTGAGCGTTAGCAAAATTGTTGGTTCTGAAAAGCGTTACCACGTTTTGTTTTTCCAGTGTAGTATACAACAACGTGGGTCATTGCGATTTAGTCATTACATCGCTGCCATGTGACCCGGTAGGCCAAATTTTCTTAATTTTTGCCCGAGACACTTTAGATCTATGACTATATATTCTAATCAATATTATTTGTAAAACACCCTGGTCGATATTTAAATCTACACTCCTAATAATGTAAATTATGTCATATATATATATATATATATATATATATATGTTTACTGTGTTATACAATATTTGTGAAGTGTGGTTTACATTTACAGTTCATACATTTACAATGTTTAAATATCAAAACTACTTTGTATGGAATTTGATGCATTAGTTTCCTGTTTTCCCTTAATTTTATTTGATTCCTTTACCTAAAAATGCAATTGTACTTGGTTGAAATTTAACACTTTATAATTTGAAATATACAGCATAGTGTACAAATCATGACTTTACACTTGCATCTAGTACAACACATGCATTATATGAATTTGCGTATATATTTTGTGAAACGGAACCTATACAATGCATGAATTTGTATATACATTTGTATGAAAAATAATCTATAAATTGTATAAATTTATTATTTATTTGTATGAAATTAAATATATCTAATGTAATAATTTTCATATATTTTTTCTATTAAATATAATATATGGAATGTATGAATTTTTATAATTTTTTTATGAAATGAACTGCACAAATGTTTTTACGTCATTGGAATTTTTGTACTAATTTTCAATTTTATCATAAGTACACACTTTATACAGCTTCAAACAAGTTGTTTGCTACAAAACATGCATTTGTTATTTGAAATCTCATACAAATTATTTGCGATAAATTATTCTATGTAATTTCATTCAAATTACTTGTAATATATAACACATATTGTTGTATATAACTTCATACAAAGTTATGTATAACTAAGTAAGCAATACTTATGTGAAAAATCATACAAAGGATGTGTAAATAATTATACATATTCTGTGGTACAATTCATGCAAATTATGTACAATAAGTAATACATTTTTGTGCTTATTTTGTGACGACTTATGTTAACATAGTCATACATTAATGTACAAATTGGTACCCAATTGATGTAAGATTTGTTCATTATACAATTGACAGTGCTTGCGTTAATACCTATATAAAACGTAGCCAAATAATGTCTCACAATAACTGTATGAAGTTATCATCATACAAATTTTAAAAGAGTATAGTTCGGCTGTTCAGGGCGAATGCTAAATTTTTTTGGTTAATATAAAGCATAATTTGTGAGGACAACCTGGTCGATTTTTAGTATCAGGGATGCTATCCGTCCAATCAATTTGCTGTATTTCAGTGAAGGGTAAATTGTTTGTTTCAAAGTTGTGGGCTTTCTGTAGGGTAAAGGAACTCAATGATCTGCAAATTTTTTTCCGATTTTAACAATGGTTTGTGCTGTTGCTACAACGTCGAGATATGTTCAAGATCCGTTCTCTATTACTGCAACTAACTTAGCAGCAATCCTGCTCCAAAATATGTCCTTTATAAGCAGATCGTAACAAAGCTCTCGTTAAAATACATTATTGGCTGTATTTATAGTTTTCATCGAGCTATCATCACTCCTTCCTGAGACTGTAACAACGCACGCATATATTTGACAAAGCATTACTGAAATGCTGCGAAAACGTATAGGACGTTAACAC
Source organism: Trileptium ribeirensis (assembly GCA_030248225.1). Classification (NCBI taxonomy): domain Eukaryota; kingdom Metazoa; phylum Nematoda; class Enoplea; order Enoplida; family Thoracostomopsidae; genus Trileptium; species Trileptium ribeirensis. Next base: position 58,637 of record JASANE010006305.1, on the reverse strand, counting down.
GTTTATACATCTAGGATCTTTTTAATATTGCATTGCAAAATTTATTGTGTATAGTTATTTAACTTTTATAATATAAACGAAATATATTATGCAGGAATTACATTAAGATGTGTGCATCATATGGTTGCAGTCATTTTACGCAAAATCTGAACAGTGGTGGATTATATATGCAATTAATGTGCAACGGTAGTGACCATATTTATATTACAGGTGTAATGGTAGAGACTACGGCAACATTATGGGCGCAATTATAACGAAAATATCTACATTTCGTGCGCAATGATAGCATCTATATTTACATAGTGCGTGTAATGGTAGTTACCATATCCATACTTCGTGTGCGCAATATAATATACGAATTATATAAATATGGTAGTTACAATTACATCAACTATGTAATTATAGTTGTTATCATCGCGGAGAAATAGTAGATATGAGCTACCAATGCACGCACAATGTCGCTACTATTACAATTGTAATGTAGATCTGGGGTCTACCATTGCACATTAGTTGTATATATAATCGTTCACTTTCCTTATTTTGCGTGTAGTGATTGCAACTATATGCTTAAAGTGTACACTTGGTGCACGCATCTTCATGTGATTCCTACAATAGCGGCTGAATTAAAACTTATAATTACTGTTTATTTGCGTTAGCATCAACCGGAATTAATATTTAACTTTGATTGATTTGTTCGTTTATTGTAAATATTACGTTTTTAGTTTAAACTGAGCAATGTTGAAGAACAGTAGAACTTGATTATGCTTGGTATTTCGGCAAATCATCATTGGAAATGTTCTAGTACGTAATTAAACAATTAAAAACATAAAAGAAAGCTGCGGAGTCGAAACTATAAAATAAAACACTGTTTATGAGAGTTTTCATGAGCTGTAATCTAATTTTATTTTACTTTGGCTAACTTAGTCCATAGCATTTTATCAACTGTTTTGCTGTTTCAGATACCGGTATTACTTCTTGGAACAGAGGAATCCGGAAAAACAACAATTTTCAAACAATTGGTTATTATACACAATGATGCTCAATTCAGTGCCATTGAGGTAAAAACTGTACTTAAAATCCATGTTCATGAAATTTAAGTGAAGTTTCTTTGAATTTTCCACCACCAGATATTATTTTATAATTCAAAGAACTATCCCTTATAATTTCAAAGAATTATCTTTTAAAGAGTTATCCTACCAGCGTTTGAAATTTCAAGGAATAGTGCTTTGAATCTTAAGAGAATTAGCTTTGGGGTGTAAAAATCAAAGAAACTTCTACTTAAATGTCACGGAAAGTGGTTTCAATGCATAATTTCCTTAATTCACCAAACATGCCTCTAATTATTCAATGGTTATAGTTATTACGTGTGCAGGGTACCACTGGACGATAAATTAGCTTGGCTCATGCGTTAAAATTTGGAGGATTAGCAATACCTTTCCATACATACACGGAAATTTTATTTGTAAAATATGAAATTGAGATGTTTATCAGAGATGGAACCAGGTCACCGGGTCACCGGGTCAGTTTGGGTCACTTTTCTGACCGGGTCACCGGGTCAACATAGTGACCCGGTCTGTGACCCGGTCTCGCTGCATCCTGATGACTGCATTCTAAATCGCTCGCCCTATCACAGACCATCACCTGTGTTTTAACCGATATCCAATTTCGATACAGATGTATTTATATATTTATATAGACAGTTTTCATTAGATGTTGAATTTTTAATGTTGTTTTTGATGCGTTTAGTCCATTTTTTATGTTGCGCTTGTTCAATAGAACGGATGCTTGTTTTTGCTTAAGTTTGCTACACAGGTGTGTTTTCTCGGCGAGAGTAGCCTACATTGACACTGAACGTTTAAAGCGGTGTACTGCAAACCTATTTAATATATTTTGAAAAGCACGGAACCGTGGAGGCTCAAGTGATGCTCAACAAAGCCATTAAACATAAACCGATTGCGTGAATAACAACACCAGGTGCCATTTGGGAGGTTGGTTGGGCGCAAGGACGGGTGGACTACGATTGTGGACCACGTCCTCGTCGTGTAGTCCGGGCAACAACACGTGCTTTGTGTTGGCAGAGAGTCCACAGGGCAAATAACTCTACATCCCGCCTATATATTCATACTCTGAAATAAACCACCGGGTCAAAAGCGGGTCACATTCCGGACCGGGTCACCGGGTCACGTTCCCGACCGGGTCACCGGGTCACATTTTAGTGACCCGGTTCCATCTCTGATGTTTATTATATCGAAATGTTTACAAATTAATCTCCATTACCACAATAATTTTCAAAATTCATAAAATTCGCAATTATTAATACTTTTAAACTACAAACTTTTCGAACAAAATTCTTTCGCTCAATTCTTCTCTAAAAAGAAGTCTATGCGTGCATGTGGCAGTGGGCGCTGACTGGTAACCGGTACCGTACGACTTCATGAGTAACAAAAATTTGGTATAGCATTTGATATAATATTCATGTTATTTTATTGTTTAAATAGGTAGCGCTTTGATTAAACCCGGTACATATTCGTAAATAGATTTTTAAACCATTTCTCTTCTCTTACTAAAAACAAGTGTATACCTTTCATTTTTAATGAATATTAACTCAGCATTAATTTTCGTCCAAAAAACAACATTATTCGCTATACAACATTTACCTTACATATAGCTGCATAAGTGGTTTCATACACATGAATATGCTGGGGTATGTTTGTTATAGCGGCTTCAACTAACACGGTACAATAGTTTGCCCAATATTATCGAAATAGTTTCGGCTACTGATGCGAAATGCTTGGCATCTCAATTCCTAAATACCGCGAAAATTAGACTGAAATAAATAATAATTAAAAAAACTAAAATGCAAAAACCAGAATTCTAAATTTTGATGTCTAGCTAATTAAGAAAAATTATCATATGTATTATCCGCCCCAAAATATGACACCGAAACGATTGGAAATATGTTATGACCATGTTTAGGTTTTATACAGCCATAAAAGCACAACTTTGGGATTATAAATACCCTACAAAACACTATTATGATTATTTTTCTTTGTCTATAAAACAATGCTGATTTAATACAAAATACAGAAATAGAATTTTGGTTTAATACAAAAATGGTGTTTTTAGCGGATTCAGTGCACTAAAATTCCAGCGGCGGTTATGATTTTCGTCTGTCGCTTAAGGCAACTATCTTGCTGAAATTTACTAGAAATATTCTGAAACTAGTATAAATATAAAATATATATTTGTTTAATGGCAAAAATCGTTAGATTAAATTTTACCATTTAGATCTTGTTCTGTTTTGTGTGAAGTATTTAGCTTTGCCACAAATTTGGGACAAATGTGACAAATATGGTGCTATAATTTGGACGTAACTGCATTGATAACGCCGGAGCTTCAGTCTTTTTTGTAGATAAACAGTTGATGTCATCGGAACATCTGGTTTTCATAATAATTTCTGTGATTCAATTTGGATAAAAAGTTTTAACTGAGTCAAGTAAATCACAGTCGAATTATACACAAAACATCTTAACGTTACACCGAAAGGTTTTGTAGTTTTCGTCATTGATTGCGGATGCTTGAATGATGATGTCTAGTTTTCAGTTTACAGAAGTTTTGAATCGTTTCTGCATCGGTTCTCGACCTGTTGTAGCTTAACGGCATTTCAGGTTTGGTTATAACAGCAACAATTATTTTATTCAGTTTCAGAAGATATCTCCATGACTTTGTTATATTGCTATAAGGCACAGTGACGAACTGTATAAATCCACGTTCTCATCCATTTGAATAGTGCTTTTATAAGCACCATTTTTTCACCAAAGCTGATTTTTTTCACTGTAAAATTATGAGGCAAACCCCGATTTCACAATATTACGCTTGGTTAATATTTCCTAAGAAGTACTATTAATAACGAAAAATTGTCGTATATTACATAATACGACCCTGTATCCGTCCCAAAATACCTAATTAAGGTTTGACGCTCAAGTCAAACCAAAGTAATCCTGAAGGACTTAAGTAAAGTACAATCAACACCGTTGAACAGAACTCAGCTTAAGCCTCTTTAGTCTTTGTATTAAGCCTTATATTATTTTTAAATGCAATTTCGGTACAACTGTCACCAGCACGCCTGTCTGCGTTTTTCTAAAATATACATGTAATGGTCCAGACGTTTATTTAAGCTGTCGTGTAATCCTGCCTCACAATCAAATTTAAATGTTTGTAACATAAGTAAGCAGGACGGAATACCTTATATAGCAAATGTGAAGATATCAAACCAGGTAGTGTATGCCATGCAGGAGCTTATGACACAAATGAGCACATGGTACCAGAAACAGGATAATTTGTACGTTTTATGAAATTTTTTCTTGGAAACAATTATTAGTTTTTATATTTTCATTTTGAAGAAATTGTGATTTGTAGAGCATCCTGAAATTGTGGAAATTAAAGTTGTGACAGCAGTATTATGTTAGATTTGAATGCATAAACGGCTACAGCATATACAAAACCACAATTTTGAGGTGTATACGAAGTGTTATTGATAAACATGAGTGAGTCACGGTTATGTACGTGTTCCTTTACCTAAATCTGAATACGGTCATCTGTTCCTAGCGTGAAATCACGCGCTTAAATTACCATTTTTTTGAGAATTTTAGGGCCCTATGCCAGAGGTTTCCATGATCTATCTTAAGATCATTCTTTTAGATAGAAGAATTTAGGCAACAAATTTATTCTAACATCATCATGGGAATACAGCAAATATTAAGCGCAAAACAAAACATGGGATTAGAATGGCGGTGCGATCAAGGTTCTTCGGATGTTGCTGATAAGGTAATGAGGTGAGTGACGCTTGCAGAATAGCCCCTAGATGCTGGCATTGGAGAAATTGCGAAGAAGTTTAAAATGTGGTGATAACACTAAAATTTGATTAAGAAGTTTCAAATAAGAGTTTAGAACACATGAAAAGTTGTCGTTTTCTAAATCAATGTGGACATTAAAATTAAAATTTTTCATTTTCCAGAAGGAATTCGCTTAAACGACTACGCTAATTAATTACATGTATTGCCAATCTCAAAAAATTATTTCCGTGTATACCTGATTAAGCCGCCAAGTTTTTTATGCGCGCATACAATATGCCAGCTATTGAAAGCTAACTTTTGATATATACTTTTTACGTTATAAAACAGCCGCTTAAAATTATGTCTCAATGATTAAAAATAACCTAAGCGGGAGCAAGCTAAGCAAATTATTACGCTAAGCCTACTTTATAAAACGTTTCCTGTTGTATTGTCAATTTCTTTTGCCCATTCAGGAACCCGGCTGGACTACCCGAAGATAGATTGCCATAATATTTCTAAGTGCAATTCATTGTGAGTTCGCGTATTTACTTTTTCTTACGCTTTACGGTTTTCATAGGCCTGCCCTACATTTGAGATGAGTTAGCTAGTGAACCTAAATATTGTTAGTTAAAATATATAGTGTAAATATATCTTATTTTCAATTATTAAACGCAACATTCGCTGTATATGTTTCGCCAAAGAAACTATGTGAACAATCCAGAAGCACATAAGAAATAGACTTGTTCCTCGTAATAACATGACTACAGCAAAACATTGGGGGATTACGAATTGCGGATGTCACATTTTGCACATAGCAGTTCAGTATAAATCTAGGCCCGAAACTATTGGCGATAAAGTAAACTTGACATAAGGATATGCAGCGGAGCATTAGAGATCAATGTATTACCAGAGGTCATTCCGACGTTTTAAGATTTGTAGGTTTATGTGGCGTCCGCAGACAAATGTGTACTGTCACTGCAGACTGTGGCTGTATTAAATAAGCCCACTGCTACGCAAATTGTGTCACTTTTGCAAAAGTTGCTACACAAATTGAGCCTTGTTATTATTCGATAATACACAAGTTATGAAACAACTTTTTTTAGCTTTTATCGTAAAGCGTCAGTGTGGTCAACGTTGGTGCTGTATTTCGATACCACAATTTAGATTACACAATGCCTGAACAGAGTTTTAATCATAGTTTCCGTGTAACCAGCTCTTTACATCAAGAATATATATATATATATATATCATGGGTTAGACAATATAGAAAATATGCATGAAACAAATGCCCACAAACGGTAGAAATTTTATTTTTCAAAAGGATTAAGAAAGTCTAAAACCTAAGAATTTGTGCTCTGTAGAATATGAGAATAGGATTCTTTTACAGTCATTTAAATATATCGCCATATATTCGAACACACTTCCCAATTGTAAATGTTAAATATTAAGTTTTCAGCTAAATATGTAATATTATATTTAACACAACAATACCAAGACACATTACCTTTCATTCATTACACGGTTTCAGAGTCGATAGCAGACAGATCAACCAAGAAGAGTTCCTACGAATTGCTCCTTTGATTTCGATGTTGTGGTCACAAAACTCAATAAAACAGACATACCGATTCCGGAACCAATCCGACATCTTGAGTTTAAAAACGGTTTCTTGTCACTTTTCTTTCATTTTTTAACAGTTTACACAGATTTTAAAGTTTATATTTTGCATATTCAATTTCATTGAAATGAGAAACTTATAATGCAAAAGATTTTCTATAAGGAACTAAAGATTTTTCTGAAATAACGCATAATAAGAATATGCGGAAATGCTATAATATCCAATGCGACAAGGCATATTATTAATACAAAGAGTGCTTCACGGGAAGTGCACAGGGCTTCAGTGCTTTCCCAATAACGATAAGTTTTGGCTTCAGTAACCCATTAGGCAATGTTTAGCTACGGTGAACCTAAACCTTGACGTACCGTCAATTGAACTACGAATCCCCGAATAAGTTTTGGAGCGACACGCCAAGATTAGCTAGTTACATTTTTTGGTTTTAGTCTTTGGTAATCGGATTCATAGCTTCGGTATCTTGGCAGAGTGGGAACCATATGAAATAGTTAGATAGAATACCCTGGTTTAGTTCAACTATTGATTGTGCTGGACGAGCTTTTAAAAAAAACTTCAGCCAAACTGAGTGTGATGCCACGGATTGACTGGTCTCCCCATTTAAACATATATCTATCAAACATTATGAGATTAATATATCAATAATAGGGTTTGAATAAAAGTGTCCGCATTTTTTTGAATGCTATTGCTGCAGAAAACTTGAAATACATAGCGTTAATGTCAGAAGAAAATATTCTGATAAATTTAGACCCAAGAACTTTCACAATAATTGCCATTTGAAATATATGGATGTTAAGTTTCGAGAAAAATGGATTTGTTCAGTGTGGTCTTTTAAATTTTAGGTGGATTTGTCGAAGTCTTCTTACCAAATTTTAGAGTATTTATCAATTCTTAATCTCTAAAGCTCGTATTAGCTATTGCGTTTATTATTGTCTTTCGACCTGCAGCCGCCGTTCCGATTTCGCTCCGTGATAGTGACGGCAATGCAAACTATATATTCATTCATTTGCGCTGCTTTGTTGTTTGCATATTAGTCTTTTATGTTGCATTATACTACAATTATTTCGTAGCTACAAATTTCTGTGTGATTTTATGGCATCAGGTGAATGATTGTGCTGAGTTGGTCCAGCTTCGTAAATGTTGTATGTGTACCTCTGTTTCAGAACGACTCGCTGCAACATTTTTTGGATGACATCGATCGCATTGCTACAACGGTATTACTTTCGATTGAAACTTGATTGCTTTCATGGACCATTGGATATTCCAGAGGCGCGGATCCCGGGGAGGGGCGGATGGGAGGATGCATGTCTCTGAAAGTTAGGTAACCTAGTCTAGTGTAACATTACTCCGTGCGTTCTCTGCCAAGTTTAATAGTTCCTGATCATAAATTATTCATGCTAACTATATGCATCTGTATAATACATATATATATGTCATAACAGCGAAACTGACATAAATTTGGGAGAAAATATACCTTTTACATTTTCTGATGCGATTATGGAAAGACTTTTTAATAGAAAATTGCCCCTAAACTCACACCATTGCAAATTTATCTAATTTTAATTCCGCCTGAGTTACGTCATAACTCAGTACTCTGAATAAGCTGAATTCGTTATGAATTTCGTCCCATACGGAACTTAAAAAGTTAAGCCAAATCCATCAAGTCATTAAACAAGTCACAAAAAATTGCTGCGAAGTTCATAGGGTGTGAGCGCCAAAATAGTGACTTTTTATGGCTTGGTTTTAATACTATACTTCAATAATCCAAATACAGATCCAGTGTTAAAATTTTAGCTTCAGCTATATCGTTGGAACCGTTGTCAATGTATACTATGACGATGTCGCTTTTTCTTGTCATTCCTGGTTAAAATGGCACATTTATTTTCATCGTGCATTATTTTTTGAAAGCGCTATTAAAGGGAGATATAACCATTCTATGTGATAACATATACGTTGGAAAAATTTATTTCAAACCAGTTCGGACGTTATTGGGGGCGAACGCAATACTAGACACAGCGCTAAGACCGTGGATTAATAACGTTAATTCAAAGCAAAAAGCAACCTTTGATGAAGTTAGTTATTTCAAACCAGTTTGGCAGTTATTGGGGGCGAACGCAATACTAGACACAGCGCTAAGACCGTGGATTAATAACGTTAATTCAAAGCAAAAAGCAACCTTTCATGAAGTTAGTTATTTCAAACTAGTTCGGCCGTTATTGGGGGCGAACGAAAAACTAGACACAGCGCTAAGACCGTGGATTAATAACGTTAATTCAAAGCAAAAAGCAACCTTTGATGAAGTTAGTTATTTCAAACCAGTTCGGCAGTTATTGGGGGCGAACGCAATACTAGACACAGCGCTAAGACCGTGGATTAATAACGTTAATTCAAAGCAAAAAGCAACCTTTGATGAAGTTAGTTATTTCAAACCAGTTCTGCAGTTATTGGGGGCGAACGAAATACTAGACACAGCGCTAAGACCGTGGATTAATAACGTTAATTCAAAGCAAAAAGCAACCTTGGATGAAGTTAGTTATTTCAAACTAGTTCGGCCGTTATTGGAACTAGAGGCTAGAGTGGATGGTAAAGCAAAGACGAGAAGAGTCTCCAAAATGACTTGGCAGTTATTGGGGGCGAACGCAATACTAGACACAGCGCTAAGACCGTGGATTAATAACGTTAATTCAAAGCAAAAAGCAACCTTGGATGAAGTTAGTTATTTTTGCTTTACTCTAAGTAATGATATACATATACCCCATAGGTGTCGATAGGACTACCTGAGGGCTCCGCATGACTCTCCAGCCGCGTGCCTGCAAGATATTTTAGCAAACTTGATATAAATATGGTGGAAATCTCTAAAAATTAAGGCAAAATTGGCAAAAATAGGAGAAATTAGAAAGGCTTAACGCAAATTGACATAATTTTTGGAAAATTTTTTAGCAAATTAGAAAAAAATTGGTTGAAAAATATGAAACCAGGAAAGCGTCCGATTGAAAAATATCAAACCGACTCGATCTACCCGAAAATTATAAGTAGTAAATTGGCTGTATGTTGGTTTTAAGCCAGTGTTTTGATCTAACACAGCCCATGCTGTATTAGGTGGAGGTGAACCACATCGTTGATAGGTGCTACTTCGAATATATGACCTTCCAACGTAGTTGGCGTTGGGACTGTTCATTATTCAGCGCGATTATTCAAACCAAATATATGGAAGTCTTACTCGAACGATTTATCACACCCGAAATTTCAACCCGACCAGAACACGACCCGACCCGATTGAGCTCTTTATAGCCATAACTATTACGTAGCGAACTAATATATCAGCCGTTCATGACATATAGTTGGTAGCGAGATTCACGTAAATTTAGCCCTAATATCTAAAGTTGTACTGTGCATATCTTCTGGACTGTTTATCAATACAATGTTACTGTGAATCTTAATGTCCTGTGAACTTATACTGCAACAATTTATAGCCTAAATCGGTACCATCACAACCACGGTGCAAATGATAACAGCAAAGTTCGGGCAAATTTTCGTTGGAAAAACATGGGTTTGTTCTGCCGCTACTCTTGAATGTGTGGAGATATATAAATCATTGAGCTTGGTCTGGTATACCCTAAAACATTATCAAATGCGCAGAAAATTAAACAGGTCCCTCGATGGGTTCTTTGATTATGGGAATTGCGATAAAATTTTTCGAAAAAGATATAATATGTATACATAAATCTTCCAAAAATAATAGCTATGTCATTAATTTTGTTAAAATTTCTTAATTCATCGAAATTTTGATTTTTCAAAGTTTTTAGCGTATTTGTTTTAATTAGTATTTATCAAAATCCATGCATGACGCTTATATAATAACACGTACTTTTTTGCTTACAAGATAAGACAGCGTATATGGAATTATTCTTTAAATTTAGGACCTACAACCTTACTTTTGTTAGAGTTTGGTAACTCTGGTATATTCTGGCGTCATGATACCTAGGGTAAACGCAACAGTACGAACTGAAATGTAGCTTATTTGGGTTTGAAAATGAGCTTCCAATCCCTACTCGCTAACTTGTGAAGATACATACAATTGACGCGCAGTTGTATATACAGACGTTCAGTCGCTTGATAACGAAAAATATTACTCATACATGCTATTATCGCGAAACCGTTGTGGAGTTAATAGGTGTTGCGATAATTTTATTGTGGCTAATATGCATTTTTAATTGCTGCCCAAGGTACGTTCGACTTCGCAACACAGAGTCACCTGAAAAGATATGTATCATGTATTTTCCATTTTTCTTTAACGAAATAGTATTATTTTATCGTATTTTGTCAAAAAAGTCCATGTGGAATTTGCTTCTGGCAGCTGTTTGTGCCTAAAGCAGTGTATTCTCGTAGTCAAGGGCGGAACCAGGTTCAGGGATCCATTGGTCGGATCCCCTACCAGAACATGGATATGCGTCCAATGTCAGTCGCCTCAGGGGATATATGACCTCTGCTCTCTGCGATATAGATGCCAGGCTCCCAATGTTGCATATTATTGGTCACTCACTCGGCCCTAAAAATTTTCTAATATTCCTGAAATGTTTCGCGCACCTTCGGCATGTGGCGCCCTAGTGTGAGGGGGTGCGGCGCCTCTGGGAGGGGGTTTGGAGGCTCCCGATGGGTAGGAGGGTGCGGCGGTTCTAGCCTTGGCAGGGGAGGGAGGCTCCGGCACCATGGAAGTAGTCCGGTTACATCTCTGTATGTAGAACTCTACTGTTTCTCATACAGAAATGTATTTTGGCATTTCTTTATTAGTTAGTGTCAACTATTTTAATTTTGATAAACAGAAAATGATATTTTATGGTTCTTCGGCTGTTTAAATGCAGACATTATTCTTTCGTCAAGTAAAATGTTATTACTTTATTTTATTCAAAGTATATTTTAATACTTTACTAGAGAAGTGTAAGTTTTTGGGCATCAAAAATCAATGCAACATATCATTTTAAAACTTAGTCTTGTGTTAGTAATGGTTCATTTTTTAAAACATAGTACTAGTGCTCAATATCAAATTTATGCCTGTGTTGTGATACTTTTATAATTTCAAAATTTCTCGTGGGTTTTCCAATGATAGAGCAATGTAATAGTATACAAAGTTATTTAATAACGCATATTTCGCATATGAAGCATTTATCCTTAATTATTTCTTCAATGTTCAAGCCATGTAATTCAATATTCAGATTATATTTAGTTAAAAGCGGCACCCTAAGTTCACAAATTTCGCATAACGGTTAACAATGCATAGAATAAAGTTTAACTAATTTAAAAATTGGCGAATCTCAAATGGGTTTTCTTTAATCTAACAACCAGTAACTATAATTACTCATTCGATTTATAGACGTTTACGCCATCTAACAAAGATATTTTGCTGTGTCGCAAAGCAACCAAAGAAATAAGAAAATATGTGGTGAAAACTGCAAACATGAGTTTGAAGTAAACCAGATGAAGCTAATAAAAATATATTAGTTTTATATTACGGCTTTGTTTTAGCAATATAGTGTTGCTCATTTCTAAATTAGAATTTAGAATGTAAATTCAAGCTAACTGTTTAGTTGAGGAAAATTTTAATTTTAGACGTTCAAATAGACAAACCAATCCGGTTGTGATTAGATAGTGTGCGGTTGGTTCTTGAAATCACGATATGCTTCAATTTGGCAAAACTTACATGATTAAAGTTAACAGAAACTCTGCTCATTTAACAGCTATCATTTGGTAGATTGAAATCTATGGTTTCGCGTCTCTTCACGTACATCGAATTACGATAAATGAACTTTCATTTGTTAAAGCGTAAAGATAGAATAAATTTCGGAATCCGTATATAATTTTACACCAAATTAGTTCAAGTAACACATTGCGCAATACAATGAATGTAGGTAATTTGACGACACAAAGGCAGTTGTGTGAGAGTGTCGCGTTATGTACAAGGATAGGATACTTATGTATTAAGTATTTACTTTCCGCAATTGATAGAGGGTGATATTATGCTTTAGGCAACATATCGGGGACCAAATTTTTGAACTCAAACTGCCTCTAGTGTCTATATGAGGTAAACCATGGTCAGAATGTGAATAATAGAAAATAATAATAGCAATGTGTGCGTATAAATTCGAAAAAAAAAACACAAGAGCGATTTCAAATTCTCATGAAGCAATTCTACTTTTTATTTTACTTCCTTTTTTGCCAAATTTGGTACAGAAAGGCGATCTATCGCTTACTTATAATTATCCGGAGGTCGGACTCAGGCCCAGGGTTGTATATACTGAGTCTGACTCGACATAACATGGTTTAGAGTTTGCATTAAACGTCTGTCCCGTTATCTTATATTTTCCATATATTGCCAAATTTTAAATGAATAAAATATCTAGATTGTCAATTATCCGGAACTCGGCTAGGTATTAGGATCTTCGCTAACTTAATTTGACTAAAACATGAAGCTTAACTACGTGTCCTGTAACATAAAATTTATAAAAGCTAAAACTAGTAATTTTGTTTAGGTTTATAGATGTGGGTGGACATAGACCTGAACGGATTAAGTGGCTTGAATTGTTTGAAACATCGCCACCTCGAAGCATAATTTTTATGGTTGCAACGTCTGAATACGATCAGGTAAGTAGCGTTTAGCTATGTTGTTGTTATTTATTTCCTGGTACTAACTTTTTATATTCATAAGTGTGTGTTTTGACGACATACATTATTGCACTCCTGATAAAATTTACGCGTCTAAAAGATATAGAAAAGATCCAAAAACGGGTGTTTCTTTAAGGTTAGAGAGAAAATTTAGAAAAGAGTAGTCAGAAATGTCCACATTGTGGACACGGATGTGCTAGGCGGCTGCACACCTTACCAAATCTGATGCATGAAGGCATGTACTTTTCATTTTCAATCATCTTTAACAGCTGGGCGCGCGAAGGGCGAGGTTCACCAGGAGCACTTAAATTTGTTTAAGTACACAACTAACGTTATGACGCAAGATGTGGTCACCGAGATGATACAATGAGAGCTAAATAGCTGGTAGTACTCGATTTTATTTCACCATTGATTTTGCCAAATCCATGGAATTTTAAAATAAGTGTTTTGGAATCTTCGACTAACACAAGAAATTTACCTCATTTTGTCACCAAACTTTATCTGAATGAAATCAATTCTACATTACAGCAGCTAGCGTTACCTCTATTGTCTATTTGGCCGATGTCAACTTTAGGGGTCGGACGTTACAACGTTAGAAAATACGACAACTTAGAGCGTTGGGTTCAGGCGGCGGCAGCCCCCCGAGTTAGGCTTAGGCTTAGTACATGGCTCGTACAGGGATCTTAGCTTAGGATCAGACTAAGGTTTAGGCGTAGTATGCCTAGAACGGCATGGCATGCGTTCTACTCCAGCCACTAAAGTTGACATGGGCCATATCTATTGTATAATAGAAGTCCCGCTTCGAATAGAACTATAACTCAATATTCACATTTATTTCAATTAATTATACTTGATTTAATTTTTGCAGCGATTTCAAGAGTTAGAGTTACTTTGACTTAAAGCAAATCAACGTGGGCTTAGTGTACTACATCATTATCAATTCTGTTCCAATTTGGTCATATATACTGCTTTGTTCAAGTATTTTGTTGCGGTGCAGAATTGATTCCAGGCTTGGGCTAATTTTCGCCATATCGCTGTACATGTCTTACAGTGCTTGCCACAATAGTTGCAACAGAAGTAATTCCTTTAACTAATATTTGCAGTGTGCTATCATTATGTATGTTGTCTAAGGCATTTCTCTTTTTTAAAAAATAGTGTTTATTTTCTTATTTTAGTTTGCGTACAGAAAAGGCGAAGTCACGAATCAGAACAAAATCATGGAGTCACAAGAACTCTTTGATTGCGTAATTAACCACAGAGACATTCCAAAGGTATCAATCATCCTCTTTATGAATAAAACCGATCTTTTGAGAGGTAAGCTTTTTTATGAAAACATGTCGCATTGTTTCTTGTTAACTTCGATTTCATCAACATCATTGCTGTTATGCCATTGTGAACCTAAGTCAAATTTTTGTGACTAAATTCTTAAAGTGATCTTAAGACTAAAAGTTGTGACTAAAAGTTCTTAAAGTTGGATTACTGTTAAAATTTAGTTTTCTACAGAAAATATAATTATTCCAGCGCACACATTTATTTCTTGCCGACAATGCAATAAACAAACTGGTGTATATATGAATAATGTAATTGAATAATGAACTTTTAATGTATAAATTTACAGCTGGACGCGTCGAAATGCGACCATATGTCTAAATTTAAAGCCGTATGTCGATGTATTCTGACGCTCGAGCGGCCTCATTGAATTTCCATTTTTGTGAACATGTTGCTGGGTTTTTAGGTCTGGCATCCAAATGTAAAAATCATCATATATTATCGCTCATCGCAAATTGTGGAAATCTTCAACTATCGAGGCAAATGAAGTAGTATGCACTGGATGTTATTGAAAATATCGTTATACTTGACAGTGTTGATCGCCAGCAGATATCAATATCAATAATAAATTATTATTAGTGCTGTGCATTAAAACTTTTTATAATGGCTATAATGGCTTGTCTGGTTGTTCATGCTTTCTGTCTTGTAGGATTTGACAGACGTTTGTTGAATACTTGCAAACCTCTATCAGGATGAGGTAGCTGAAATATGTAATAACATTGAATGGTTCTGATTTGAGATAATTGAGAAAGTTGGGTTAAAATTTTGATCTGCTCTCTTGTTGTTGCACGTATGTAGGGAAATAAGTTGTTAGATTGTCACAATTTCCTGTCGTCAATTTCTTCAACACTATTGCTGCAATATTACGAGAGAGCTATATGGGCACTTGCGTTTTAGCTTGAATACTCATTTGTATTAATATATACACATTGTTTGTATTTCAGTAATTTTCGAAAAATTCCGTAACTGCTTGTTAATGTGAAATTTGTCTTTTACTACAGAAAAGATAAGCCGAGTTCCAATTTCCGATTACTTTCCGAAGTTTGTGGGTAGGAATGATTGCCTAGACGATGTCCAACATTTCTTAGTGCGTATGTTTCTTGAAACAGCACGTAATTGTAACGATCTACGGCCTATATACTGTCACCATACAACTGCAATTAGCACACACAACATTCGATTGGTGTTCGAAAACGTTTGTGATAGCATATGGCGTGAAAATCTTATTATTTTTGATATGATGTGACGAAGGTAATAAGTACATATGCCATCTTTGAAATTTTATCTCCTTGTACATGACATTAATGGATATTTGAAAACATCAAAGACATAACCGTGCCACGTGTGATTTATTTTTGTAACTTTGAAATTTTATCTCCTTGTACATGGCATTAATGGATATCTGAAAATATCAAAGACAAAACCGTGCCATGTGTGATTTATTTTTGTAACTTTCAAATTTTTCTCCTTGTACATGCCATTAATGGCTATTTGAAAACATCAAAGACAAAACCGTGCCATGTGTGATTTATTTTTGTAACTTTCAAATTTTATCTCCTTGTACATGGCACTAATGGATATCTGAAAACATCAAAGACAAACCGTGCCACGTGTGATTTTTTTGTAACTTTGAAATTTTATCTCCTTGTACATGGCATTAATGGATATCTGAAAATATCAAAGACAAAACCGTGCCATGTGTGATTTATTTTTGTAACTTTCAAATTTTTCTCCTTGTACATGGCACTAATGGAAATCTGAAAACATCAAAGAGAAAACCGTGCCATGTGTGATTTATTTTTGTAACTTTCAAATTTTTCTCCTTGTACATGCCATTAATGGATATTTGAAAACATCAAAGACAAAACCGTGCCATGTGTGATTTATTTTTGTAACTTTCAAATTTTATCTCCTTGTACATGGCACTAATGGATATCTGAAAACATCAAAGACAAACCGTGCCACGTGTGATTTTTTTGTAACTTTGAAATTTTATCTCCTTGTACATGGCATTAATGGATATTTGAAAACATCAAAGACAAAACTGTGCCATGTGTGATTTATTTTTGTAACTTTCAAATTTTATCTCCTTGTACATGGCACTAATGGAAATCTGAAAACATCAAAGAGAAAACCGTGCCACGTGTGATTTATTTTTGTAACTTTGAAATTTTATCTCCTTGTACCTGGCATTAATGGATATTTGAAAACATCAGAGAAAACACCGTGCCACGTGTGATTTATTTTTGTTACAGCTTTGTATTGATATTTAAGCGCTGCAATATTTTAAACCATTGTCATAGAACAATGGTAATACACCTATGTATACATACCTATAAATTATTGGCTAGTACTTGCGCGACAAATGGAGACAAAGCTAGTATGGCTAGTTTACGCTTACCGAGCATTTCGAGATTTGAAAATGCAGTTTCTGGAGCTCCTTCTAAGTTCTTCAACGATACTAATACACTAGAATTGTATTAATGACAAATTTACGGCGATTCTCAGCAAACACCCAAATCGCAGGAGCCTCCCTCAATGTTCTATAACGACACTAATACACCAAAATTATATCAAAGACAAATTTAGGGTGATTTTCAGCTATCGCCGAAACCATAGGAGCCCCTCCTCAATGTTTTATAACGACACTAATAGACCAAAATTATATTAAGGACATGCATACGGAAACATCGGAACCCTACGAGCCCCCTTAATGTTCCACAACGACATTATTTAAACCGCACCCCAAAGTCTACCTCATTACCCGCCTACCTGCCCAAAATTGGTCAGTGTCGAAGATACGACAACAATTATAGTACCATTCACTCTGGACAAAGAGGTGTTCGGCTACATTCATTACATAAAATATTATTACTATTTTTTGGGCTGCCAGTGAACGTACCAAAATGACAAACCTTTCGAAAAGAATTTTCTCGATAAACGTATAACTTTGTACATGATTCCAGGCACATTGACGAGAATGGTTAAAAATTAGCTGAATGTAGTCATAGTTTAGCAACTTAGGCTTTGATAATTGTTTAGACATACGTCTAACAGAAGTGGGTGCAACTCCTTAACCTATGTCTCAATTCAGCCAATTTTTTTAACACCATTCGACTCTGCTGGCCAATGCCCTTCGAGTAAAATTGTGTAATTTTTTGTTTAAATTGTGCATTTATCGAGGAAATTTTTTTCGAAATTTGTGGGTAGGTACCTGGGTGATTTTCATTGAACCGAAATGCACATTTTTTGAACCACTATAGTGTTACGCAAGAAGTGCTTGGACAAACTGCATCCTGGAGCACCACATAACGCGTGTTTTACATTCGAATTTTTGATTCGGTAAATGTATTACAGCCGTGATCGGTAATCACTCGCAGACACATCGCTATTACAGCATTAGTATTGATTATCACTGCTGTAGCTTTACAGCAGTAAGTCAAAGTATTTTCTTAAAATACATAAATTTGTTTTGTTGGGAGTTCGCTTTGTATTTTCGCTCATAGTATATGACAGATTGTGTAACAACTCTGTTACAAGTTAGTTGTAATTTGACGGTTTACTGAACATTTAGACAATTGTATGCACGGCACAGTTGTGCAGCTTACTTGACAAAGCTATCACGCTCGTTTGATCTTGTCATGACCGGAACAGTAAGCTTTTATGGTGCTATCGACCACTTTAAAACTGAAGGCGTGGATAAAAAATTTCCCTCAAATTTACTGGATGCTACAAAGAACACACTAATTTGAAAATTAGTGGGTATCGCAAATTTCATGCATCCATTAATTTTCTTGATCCGTATCTTATAATACTGTAATTATCCAGCAATTTGAAAATTTGTGGGTGGTAATAAATTGCACGTACCCAGTAATTTTCGAGGTGCCATCAAGACCCAGTAATTAAATATACTTAAATCTTATTATACTGTAATTATCCAGCAATTTGAAAATTTGTGGGTGGTAATAAATTGCACGAACCCAGTAATTTTCGAGGTGCCATCAAAACCCAGTAATTAAATATAATTAAATCTTATTATACTGTAATTATCCAGCAATTTGAAAATTTGTGGGTGGTAATAAATTGGACGAACCCAGTAATTTTCGAGGTGCCATCAAGACCCAGTAATTAAATATACTTAAATCTTATTATACTGTAATTATCCAGCAAATTGAAAATTTGTGGGTGGTAATAAATTGCACGAACCCAGTAATTTTCGAGCCTTAACCAAATTGTGGGTGGTAATAAATTGCACGAACCCAGTAATTTTCGAGGTGCCATCAAGACCCAGTAATTCAAATAATTGTGGGACAAATTTTATCTCCCTCCTTCAGTTTTAAAATGGACCATCTACAACCTGTAAAAACTTTTAAGTGGCTTTTATTTTTTGTTGATTGGTTGTGATTCTAATGCGATAAATGTGATATATTTATAGATATATGCGGTTAACTTTAGCTCTAGGGTAGAAAGCGTTGGTGAAGTTTATTAGGTATTTCTTTTGAATTTGCATTAAAATGTCGCTTGCAGCGTCATTAAATATTTCCTGCACGGCAAACCTACAAAGGATCAACTATATTTTACTAAAAAATAGTTCTGGCCAAAACACACTATATCATGTTCCAATGTTTATAACAAGCATTTGATTGATAATCCACCGTTGTTGTTATAGCTGAAAACTGCTCTGTTGATTGCAAATCAAGGAAACGCTTTGGCTGCATTTCTGTTTTGCGGAGTAGCCTTCCTTTATTTTTGTTAATGAATGCGTGGTGTTTGTTAATTTTATTTAGTGAAGTAAAATGTAATTCTGGTATCACTACAATTTCGTTTTATACTGGGAGATTATAATTTGTTTGATTGATGATCCCAAGTTTATATATAACAACATATACATGACGAAGTCGTATGCCGATAGGTGTGAAGATATTTTAGTGTTTTTCATATTAAAACTTATTCCTTAAAATGGTTATGAGCGTTATAGTATAATCATTTCAACTATGACGATCTTTCTTTACTTAACAAACAGTCATCCCACAGGGGAGGATTTGGACGGGGAATTTTGAAAAGTGTTCTTTTCAATACAGTATCGTTTTAAAAACATAGGTATCAAACTTGTTATAGGAATTTTGTCCTTGTCAAACTGTTTACCTATTGGAAAATAGCGTACAACACAATGACATGGGGGCAAATCATATGTGACGACAGTGGGAATATGATTCAGGACTTAACGAATCAATCAAAGTATTTTTTCCGTTCAGAGTATTATAATATCAAAAGTTTTTAAGGGTAAACCTATAATGCGGTGTTCACGTTATAATGTCCGCTACGTATGAACCTATGTACACCACACAGTGTCGATAACAGGGTGTCTTAGACACTCTCATGTTTTTAATCAATTTTTTCAAAGGAAACTAGCTAGGGGTATTGCCATTTCTCAACAGTGTCAGGCACACCATGCTTTCTGGCAGTTTAATTGACACTATTCGGAATTATTTGATCAACGTTCATATGGCCTAGATACAAATATCGAGAATTTAGAAAAAAACTACACAGGATAGTTGACTAATAAACCACATTAGCTACATACGGTGTCCGTTATAGTTAATTCGCGCCAAATTGGTAGCTAAGGGTGTGTGCGACACTGTAAAGAAATATGTAGTAGCTAGGGATGTGTCTTACACCTCGTCAATTGATTAACAGTATGGGTGTCACCCTGACTTGTCTATACGTTAGGGTCCCGACTACAGGGGGACAAAAGTTCCAAACAGCGGGGACATTGCAACGTGAACGCCGCATTATGATTTAGATACAATTTTAGATTGAGGCAATAAGATCGTTGTTTGCCAGTATAATATCTGGCCCGTGCTCGATATCGATACAGCTTTATTCATAGTTATTCATTATACGGGGCAGGTGTCGAGTCAGCCTTTGATGCTCATCAACTACATTTGCCGCCTGAGGTCTCACATTGTATGTCCTGACCTGAACAATTTTTACAAATACGGGTAAAATTACGGAAATTTTTAACAATAATTGGGAAAATTATAAGGAAAATTTAGGAAAAATGAAAAATCTTTGGTTATATAGCGCCCAACTTGCGGGAACCATCAACCCTCTTGGGCAACACACATTGGACACCCATGGTTTTGTTGGCGTTTATCAGCGCTAAGTATGCCAATAGTGCAGATGGTTTATGTAACCAGTTTTTTGTTCTTAGTAAGCCAAATGATTCGGTATCCATTAACCCTTTACATCCTGAATTAATTTACATTTCGAGTACCGATGAATAATTTTTGGTTGGCGCGATTTACCGAAGACCGAAAGTTCGGGTGAAACTCACATTTACTAACCATTGAACTATCCCGGAGCTATTGATCCGATCTTTAAGGCTCCTAGTAAAGCGGGCGGACAAGAACATGCGTGCAGTCGTTGAGTATTCGCCGAATTTAATTAGTATAAAACATTCAAACGTAGTTGTTGTCGAACAACAGCAGGAGCTAAGGAGTTAAACGTTTTAATAGTAATTTTTATTATTCATGGCTTTCGGCTCATTGTTATAAAAGATTCATCAGTATGGCTACTTTTTCTGGAGCGGAGATTAAAAACGCCTACATTTAACTCAAAAAGCAAGTGAAATTTTATTGTTTTCGTATATAACATAATAACCGGTAAAATGATGAGATAAAAATTTTCACATTAAAGGTAGTACAGCATAATGCAACCGCAGTCATGATGTTAGCCAATAAATATCTTTGGCAAATGAATAATAGGCCAAGAACAACCACATTTGTGTTAAAATCGCAATGACTAATGACGTTAAAAACTTGCGACTGGCTGGTGATATATATTTTATTTATATTTAGATTTGGCTGTATACTATTTTTCAAATATCGTGAAAAAACGGAATATATTGTTTTAGACCAAAATTCGCGTACACTTTAACGTTATCTCTCATGGCTTTCGAATATTTGGTTCCACTTAGTTCAAGATTTCACTTTGAACTTGCTGTTTCTATGACAAGCTAATAATTTTGACTTTTCACGGTTTCGGAAATATCACCATTCTGGTTACTTATTTAAGTGCCAACAACAGTGTTATGCGGCGCGTACGTTATAAAAGACCCTCCATGTGAGGTTTTGTGCTCCAATAGTCTAGACTATTCCATCTAGTGGTATATAGTATACGCATCTACCATATAATAGAACAGATGGTGTATGAGACACCATTAACTCAAATTTAGTGTCTAAATATGCCTGTTGTTTTTATCAATGGTGTGAAAGACACCACACATAAATACATTATATAAGGTGTGTAAATAACAGCATCATGTAGGTGACACCATATAGCTCTTTGAAAAATTTTATAGTGTAGTCTACACCATACCATTACCAACACTACAGTGACTATGTATACGATCTTAAAATACTATCGGAAACACCATGGTGTGCAAGACATCATAAAATGGATGGTGGCAGAGATACTCAGGGTGGATAAAACTTTAACATGTAGGGTGTTTTATAACGTAAAGGCCGCATTAAATCGAATTATAATAGCTACTTGCATATAATGCCGCGCTGTAAAATCAAAACCGTTGGAATAGCTCACTAAATTATGTAACTAAAACTAGGAAAATGACAAAAACAACTGAGAATACATTGCGAATGAAGGCTAATTGTGCATAGCCACTATCATGTTCTTGTATTTAGTAGTATATATCTCATTATTTTCGAATTTGAGATGGGTGGTGCCCTATATACAGACTACTGAAGTCGGACTGTGAATACTTTGCCAAAATTTGATGTTATTATTAGTTAAAATCGTTTTATTATTGGTGTCTATCTTCTACTCGAGTTTGTTTGCCTAATATTGTTTGTTATTTTTAAACTTTTAATTTTACCTAATGCTACAATTTCCGTCTCAGACAACGATATATATGTTAAGTACTAGATATTGACGTTTATAGGTCAATGCTTTAAAACATGTTAACTAACCAGTACGGCGCTGATTAGTTGGTCGTTTTTTCTAACAGAGGAAGATGTAATTCAAAGGCATGAATGCTGCATATGCCTGAAAATACAGATTGACAATAAGTTATTTTAATAATATCAGAATGAAACGATGTTTATGATTTTGTTTAATAAATATTGCATAATCCATAATGGTATATAATATGGAGAAAATTTTTGTACAAGCGCACTGTACGGATATGCCGTTTCTGGCCCATATTGCGGCTAGATTATGCATGCTCATAGGAGGGATAGGGAGGTAACCCGTCCATCCCGCCCTGAGTAGTCAGACTTCGATGGTCTGACCCCTTTTACATTTTCCCCTTGAGGTGCCGTACACATTTCGCTGAAGATCACGCCTGACACCCTCCACCCAATGACCTGTTGACTGGTTTCGAAAAAGTTTAACCCCGATTCCACACCCTTCTCCGATACCTAGGACCTCGGAAATGTGCGGGTTATATCAAGCGTTAGGTGTGTTGCTGTTATACAGTGTTGCGGCGTTGTTAATATATTTACATATATTAAATGTCACTAACATTCCATTCTGTTACGTCACTTCCAGGGCACCTCCATGGCTTCAGCATGACTATATATCTACAGCTATATATATTTAAGTGTGCAAAATCTAGTAAACAATACCTCAAATTTCATTGCATCAGCAAAAGAAACCGCTTCCCCAAGGTACAGCCGAACCCCCACCCCCTGTGGTGACTTTTGCTATGTAATGCAGCAGGTGCGGATTGCACTTGCGCAGGAAACTGTAAGAGTCATCGCCCTGCGTCAGCTCAATTAATATATCTTTTATCTGATTTCAATATGTCCAACCCATGAAGCTGTTTATTGTTTCAAAGCGATAAAATATCACGGTTTCTACAGCTTATGATACTTATCAAACGGACAAGATAAGAGCGAATGTTTCAAATCAGCAAACTACCATGGTATTATATACCACAAAACCTCATAAAACCATGTTTTCCGCCTAATATACAGCATCTATAGACTACACCATGCAACTTACTGACCTTGTAAGTGGTGGTATTGGACTCTCCAAAACATAAAAAGTGTAATGTAAGTATATAATGAGAACCGCTTTGTTTAATTCTCTAGCATTTGATGTTTTAAACATGGGTACCTTGGGAAGAAAAGTAAACACCAACAAATAAGACAGGGTTCTTAACAAAACATAATCAAACTGTAGATACAGTGGCACGAATTCCACCCTCAAAATATTTTCCATTAAATTTATAAGAAGTTTCTTGGATTTTTGCACCACCAAATACTTTTTAAACTTCAAAGAATATTCTTTGAAATTTCAAAGAATTTTTGTTGAAATTTTAAACAATTATTTTTCTAAAAATTATCTTATTAAGAATTATCTTCGAAATTTCAAAGAATAGTTCTTTGAATTTTAAGAGATTATTCTGATGTTGCAAAAATCAAAGGAATTACTTCTAAAATACATGGAAACCTACTTTCAGTGCAGTTGGTACAGCGTTAAGAAGTTCTGTGGATCTTACCACTTGGCGAAACCATCTTGATTGCATGCAGCAAGTATGTTAATTATGTTCAAGATCGAAACCTGGTCGCTCCGAGATTCTGCAGATGTGTGACGTAACGCATCAGTAGCCTGAAAATTGCTCCAAAGTTTAGAGCTCTCGTGGACCTTTTAATTTGGTGAAACCAACGTGATTGTATGCGTCAGGGTACATGTTAAGGAATATCGAGGCTAAAACCCGCTCGCTCTCAGGCTCCGCAGGTTAGTTATGTAACGTCTCGCTACATTAGTGTCGACAGTGCAGCTACTGGATGATTTGATCAAGGCCAGTGGTGCAGTGGTATCGTCTCAGTCTTACAAGCTAGAACGCAGGATTCGTATCCTATTCGTGATCCATCGTAAACATGACTCGTTGATCTTTTCAACTGTTTAGCTACAACTGAAATATAGAAATATTTGGCGTTGCGCTAACATGTATTACTTGACTTAATCAGATACTGTATTTATTTATACAACAGCTCCAAATTTTCAACATATAACAGTTTAAAATTTCTAATGTATCCCGTCGTGAAATTGTAATTAAAATCAATCACATCAAATGTCTATTCTGTCTTATGCATATTATACGCATTTTTTGTATTTTTTGGAAAATTTTACATTTTCTAAACTGCTACACGAAAATATAACATCTTAATTAAAATCAAAAGCGCAACATTTTGTTTTAAAATTAAAGTGTGATACATTTCATTTTGGTCGTTGGCAACAAATTACAAATATGTTACGTTAAAAGCGCCAATTTCCTGGTTAAAGTGTACTTTGTTGTTTCCATTTTTTGTACTTTTAAATAATTGGTGGTTTGCGGTATGCTACGGATAAAGTACTGGAAACGTGAAATTCGTTAGAAACCACAAGTAAAGTTGTAAATATTATGTTAATCAATATTTGCGGTGATAGGTTTTCGCAAACTTGATAATTTCAATCTTTGTGATATATTTAGCTTTTGGAGAAACCCCGTTAGCATTTTTAGGTGAGGAGAACTAACCGAAGTATTTAAGTGTCGTCAGATTAGTATTCTGTTAGGCATGGGCAAAATTAAGTAGCAAAATTTTTTTTGATGTAATTTCAGCTCCAGCAAACTATAATTTTGTAACTTTTAGGATATGTGCGAAGTCTCAAGACATTTAATTTTTGTGCATATAGTGTAACAATATAATTTTTTTGTTTAGCCAACAAGGCCGAAATTGATCATATTAATACACAACGATAATTTGCTACCGATTGACTCAGATCTATGAGCCGGTTCAGAAAATATCCACTTCGCCCATATTTATGATAAATAGTTTTTTTTCGATTTTTTTTTTGGTTTCCATACTAATACAAAATTTTAGAAAAAAATTTCCTCGGTTATTGTACAATTTTCATACTGTTCGAAATTCATTGACGAGCTGAGTCGAATGGTGGCACAATATCGTGAATCGGTTCACGGTTAAACAACTTATGCTTACTCTTAGTCTTAGGATTTCACATAAATAGAAATAACTCCCTAACCCATACACTTGATCATGACATCTATCGACTCGGCTTATCGATGAGGTTGGAACGACAGATTGCATGAAATGCAACATACAGAATACATCATTTTGAATGTATATGTATTTGCATAAAAAATAATATATATATTGTATAAATTTTTATATTTATTTGTATGGCATGAAATATATTTAATAAGGTATAAAACTTTATAACTATTATTATCAAACAAAATATTCCTTATGTATGAATATTTATCCATAATTTGAATTCTGGTACTAATTTTAAACAGTATGATGTTTGTTTTATACATTTCAAACAAGTTATGTGTTACAAAATATACATTTATTTATCAAAATTTCACACAAATTATTTGCAAAAAATAATATATTTTTGGTGCGCAATTTTATGTCAATCATATGTAACCTATCCTACATATGTTGTATGTAATTTTATGCGAAGTTATGCGTAACAAATCACACAATGCTTATTTGTAAATTCATGAAAATAAAATATATATAGTAGTCATATATATTCTGTGTTACTATCCCCACAAATTATGTCCAGGTTTGTTACATGTTAACATAGTCGTACATTAATGCACCAATTGGTATCCAACTGTATGATTTGTTCGACTCACAATTGTCCTTATTTGTGCTAATTTCTGTGCAAACTGTAAGCAAATTAATGTCACACAATAATTATTCGAGAGCACCAAAGCAAGATGTCGTCTTCTCTGTTTGAGCACGTCGTTTCATTGTAACGTCGCATTTAGAGGTGTGTAATTATACAACTTTTTACCTTATAAAAATTTATTAAGCAAATTGAAGACGTTTCCCTTGTTATCACCACTGTGGACATTTTCCCTGCGATCAGAACACACTCCTATGCTAGGGATGAGTATAATATACGATTATCGAGTGTATATATCATGTAGTGTACATGTATTTATACTTATATGTACACGTATACATATATATATATGGAATAAATATATAAGTATATTAAAAATTATATAGTGCATAATATAACAATTTTATAAATATGCATATATCACATAACGAGAGGCAAAAAGTGTTTCATCAATCACTGCAGTTTAACATAGTAATGAAGACGATAATAATGATGATGAGCTCAGCTTAGCGTAACATTTTCAGCGTAATTTTTTTACATTTTTAACTCCAACATAGTAACAACACGGCTAAATAGAATTATATACGGTTTTTTCCTAAAATGTAGAGAAAGTAAGCAATCAAACGCAAATTAAGTCGTCGACAAAATGTTATCGTCGTGTACAAAATGAAAATTGTTGACATATCATTAGTTAGGACAATTTAACTTAATTCTTTTGGTTTTCATAAGATGAAAATAGTTGTTTTATCACATCGACCTGAAGCAGTATAACCTTGATGAAATTTTGATATCTCAAACATTGCTCACAGTTCGTCGTCGAGCACGTTCTAGAATTGTTATTTTGTTTTTATCGTCAGTTGTATGTCTATTTTTGCAAGTTAGTGGGAAAGTGGCTAGAAATTTCGATATCTCGAAGATTTCTCCATTTCAGCCTCCTTACACCAATACCGATGCCGCGCACATTAGCTCACCAAACTTAGCATATTCTACACGATGTCCAGCGTATTCGGTTTAGACCAGTGAACAGTTAGTTCATTCCTAACTTTGCCAGTTGTAAAATATAATGCTCCATTGGCGCCGTAAATAAGTAGCAAAACGCTCTACATAAGCATTAGTGCTGGAAAATAATTTTATTCAGCAATATTGTTCGTAAAGGAAGATTTTTGGTTACCTCCTAGCCTACTTCTCATTCAACCATGCGCACGCTCCCCAGCCACACTGGAACCATCAACTCCCCTAGGACGAAACCTTGGACACCTTCGAAGTACCTACATTGTAAACCTAATGGCAACTAGCATAGCTGTCCGAAATTAACTGTCTGTTAAAATTTTACGCAAATTTATGGTGATTTTTCTTAAGAGAAATCTGTGACATCAGGCTTCACTGTCCACAATTTTATACAGATTAGAAATAGAGTTTTTACTTTACAACGTTTATAAAAACAGGTTTCGAACATAGTACATTCCCCTAAAACCATAACCACTTCAGTATGTTTACTAGTCAATTTTCTAATATTTTCTGCATTATACATGTACTGCCGTGACATGTATTTCTGTTGTTTGCGGTTACTAAAGACATTGTGATGTTTTTCCTGGCTGACTTAGTGCAAAATCCTTATCCCAACAAAATTTCAGAGCTGAGATTGGAGCAGTATGTTTTACTCTTAGGTTCTGTCCGAAAGTCTGTGGCAGTTTTTAATGGCAATTCAATAACGTCATCTTTCGCTGAAGATTGTACTTAGTTGATATATTTAGAACGGTAACTTTTTGAAAACAACAGTCGCAAATATTCAGTACTAAATAAACATTAAAACTACTGCTCTAGCCAATGCTCGAACTTGGTCCTTGGTAAGTAACGTAACAGGTAACATTTGGACTATATAAGTGATATTACCATTCAACAAGTATATATATAATGACAAATATGTAGAAACTATGCATGCATATATGTCCTGATTATACAGCTGATTATCTTAATCTAATAATGCTAGGATATGAAAAGTAAAGCCCAACGGAGATAATTCACGTGTAAAATCATTTAATGTTGGAACAGATATAGGCAAGGTGAAAGCAAATCCGGGGTGGGGTTGTAAAGTCATCTAGATTTGAAAAATTTATCCACAATTATCGTTTAAAGACTAAATGTAATGAATAAACCTATATTTTGTTAACATACCTGTTTTATATTGGTCGCTTCACGAATATTTTAAGGTTTCCAAGAGAACGACCTTATCGCAGATTACAATTTTGTTTCTTTGTACATCTACACATAATGCGTAACGTGACATTATACAACTATGCTTGAAATACACCGAATATATCAATACACATGATAACATAAAATTCTAATCTTTCATACGTTTTATTTAGAATAAATTTGCGTAACGTCAGTAGTGCAATGGCATTTGTCACTGTCGTTTGTCTGTCCCCGCGTTTGCAGGGCAATTCGGCGATAACGTCCGAGACTAAAATTTAGACCTGTCACACATACAACTAATAATACTATACGTAATCGTGCTGTGCTGGCTTTGTGTTCAAGTGCTGATATAATACTGCTAAGGACCAGCTACACGACACATGCACTATGAACAGTTAGACAATATTCCAAAACAATGTCACAGTCTGACGATTGAGACAAAATCCTATATTTTCGCGAAATGGTCTGTAAAATATATTGGATGCGGAGTTTTGCGGAAGTAGCTGCGATGAACGAAATGCTAAATATTTATAGTTGTCGACGTGAAGTATCAAAACAAAAATCATTGACTAAGATTTTAATACATTAATTTCGATAACGGTAAGATTATTAATAAAGATATTAATTTTAGATTACATTTTTTCGGCGTAATGTTGACAACACATTTAATGATTATAGGAGCAACATAAAAGTTAGGATTAGAATTTCAACCAATGAAAGTTACAGTTTTTCAAAATAACTTTCGCCGGTTTGAAATTTTTTAAATTATTTTCCGAACTATTGTTTGAAAATAAAACTATCAGTTGGAAACTCTTAATCGCACCAACCAACCATTAAATGCCGATGCAGAATTTTTAAGTCTTCCGCTCAAAGGCGAAAGTTACGGCTGTAAAATTACTCCAAAGTGTGAAAATCCAATGATTGACGGGGAAGCGCATGACAGTTTCCTGCCAATGAGTCGGTCGTATTATCTGCGGCTCTAAAATACACCTATCACGATGGCAGAGCTATTTCGACGGCAGAAAGGTTTCGAAGGTTGGTCGGCTTGGAAGGTAGGTCGTCGGGGGGTCTCAGGGGATAGATCAGCCCCTTCTCACCCCCGTCTTTTGTGCCTACTTTACCAAAGTTTTGCCAATTTTACCACAATTTTTGCTTATTTTCAAGCTCTCCCGGCGAGCGGTGGGGTTACTGAGCGTTCAGCGGAGGGGTGGTCCGGCCCTTATGGGGGTACCCCGCCTACTTTCCTAATCACACCTATGTAGAAAACTGTTTACTGCATCGCTAAATGATTTAAGCGTTATATCTAATTAACACTTAGTACTTAGTTGACAGTTAGTAATTCTTAGCAAGCAGTCGGTTATATTTATGTTCAAAAATTTCCAACAATAGTCCTTCTATCAAC
Source organism: Trileptium ribeirensis (assembly GCA_030248225.1). NCBI lineage: Eukaryota > Metazoa > Nematoda > Enoplea > Enoplida > Thoracostomopsidae > Trileptium > Trileptium ribeirensis. The sequence continues at coordinate 28,924 of JASANE010006305.1, read as the reverse complement.
GGAGCGATTCCGCGTGATTTGTCTTTATAATGCTTTAGCTGGGAACTAGGGCTTTGTTTTGATTCCCTAACTAAATGTGAGATAGTCGTAAATTTTTGGTGCATACCATATTCCGGCCAATTCTGAGTTGGGGGGGGGGGGAAAATTATTTTACGCTTGCTATGCACCCATCTTTTGGAAACTATGCCCCCATAGTCTCTGTACCCCCAATCATCTCTCACCCCCAAAAGAGATCACTTCGTGATCAGGTTCGCCCCTTTTGGAAACATAAACCTTGATGTTGAACTCATTATTCTATGATTTAGGAATGAAAATAGGAAATGAATGAAATGATTTAGGAATAGAAAAAAATGAAAAAAATTTTTTTTCGTAATAACATGGAATATTCTATACGGGGGGTGTTTTGTTGGGGGGTTTGTTTTTTGGGAGGTTTTGTGGATTTGCTGTTGGGGTTTTCTTGCTATGTTTTTGTGGTTTGTCTAGATTGTGAGTTGCTTTTTGTTATTGTTTTTGTTTGATGATGTGTGATTTTGTTTTTTTGTGGGGGGGGTTGCAAAATTTTGATATTGTAAGAAATTATGGGCAAATACGTGAATTTATAAAAAATTAAATTTGAGAAATTTGCTTTGTGGGAGTAACAGCTTAGTGCGGGGGGTTCGGGGGGCGGCAGCCCCCCGACTTAGGCTTAGGCTCAGTCTTAGGCTTAGGCTTAGGCTTAGGCTTAGGCTTAGGCTTAGGCTTAGGCTTAGGCTTAGGCTAAGTATATTTTGCTATTGACTATTAGAACATTATTGACTATTATAGACAAATGCAAGATATCTTACATTTATAATGGATAAAGAGCATGTAGTTGAGCGAAAAATTCCCCTTGAGGATTGTCTTTAAATTGTTGTCGCCAGGTATATTCCTTCAAATAACGATCAAACAACTGCGGTTTCACTCCACCACGTGTTCGGATAGATTCTTTGAGCCGGGCCCACAATCCATCGATGTTCTGTGTATGTACGGTATGATCAGTGGGATTTACAAATTGTCTATTATGATGATTGACAGTTTCGTGCGTGTAGAGATGTGGCCGTGGAAGGGCACGTAAACCGTCAATGTAGGTACGAAAGCTGTCGGTTAGGATTCGGGTTCCAGGTAAAACATGTTGAATAATTAATGGGATTACTGTTGGAATTTGTCGGTTGTTGACTGGGAAGAGAAGACACCTTTGAGAATGTCGCTCGATCATACCAAGAACCCAGCCATGTTTTCGTCGACGTAAACCACGATGATATTTTTGCCGAAAAAAAATAGATTCGTCAATCTCAACGTCAACACCAGGGCCTCCCAATCGCAGATACTGCCAGTAGTCCCTGTCGAATGCAACCGCAATGTCTCGGCAATAGTTATACCAATCGGTGACGGTATTTTTACTAACATGTAATTGCTTTTGAATCCATGTTGTAGTCTGTTTGTCGATGTAGGCTTGAATTAATAAAATTGCATTTCCAAGAGAAATGTGATGACTAGCGAAAAAAGATCCTTGCCGGATCGAATATTTTTTTCGACAAGTGGGGTGATTTGAACATCGCCATTCCCAGTCGTCACACCTACCGAAATCTCCACGCTTTGCTAGGTAACAGGGTTGGCCGCACTCGCAATCCTTGTAGTTAGCTAATAAACGTCGTCGAACAAGGTGCTTGAGAGTTGAATCATTATCAATAGTTTGTCGCGCCAGTTCAGTATACGTTATATCGAGGTCTCGAATATTATTAATCTCCACAATTTCGTTTATAGGAATTATTGTGAATTGCTGATTCTTGTGACGTCCGGGCATTATTTATTTATCTAAAAATAAAATTAACCTTGGCTTAGGGTTTAGTAAAGTACTGTACCGGCAAACGCAGGCGAGGAGGCTTAAGCTTAGTCTAAGAGTTAGGCTTAGGCTTAGGCTTAGGCTTAGTATAAGGCTTAGTCGTAAACGGAAAAAACTGTGAAAATGAACTGCAAGGCGGAGCTAGGGCCGACAATTGTCTGCCGTCCCTGATATGTGAAGAACGACAAGTCGGAGAGGTCTGCCAATGGCACCAATCGACTCAGGAGGGCGGATTTAGTATAAAAGATGTCATTTCAGAAAAATTCCATGGTTGGTTGAATTACTCCCCCCCAACTGGGATTGCGCCGATATTCCGTTACAGAGGCGTGGATTTGTTTAATTTAGTCTAGAATTCGAATGATCTACACCTGGGGCATTCGATTATCAGGTAAGTTCACAATCTTAACCCTTTAACGCCCGAAATTTCTGTATTGTACAATATTTGACAAACTCAAGCCATCGCCGCGGATCGAACCCCAATCCCATATGTGCGAAATGTGCACGCAAATCACTGAACTATCTGAGAGCTGATGCTCGGGTCCTTACGGAAGCTTACAAAGAGAGCGAATAAGAACGCGCGTGTAAACATGCACAACGCGACATAGTTGCAAATTGCAATATGCGCTAATGTCAATTGGCCGAGTTGACCAAGAACGGGATAAGCCAATAACTGCGTACAAATCACGGCTTTCTTTATGTTCACCGTGGTGATTTAAGATAAAGTAACGAATAGTTGTCACTATCCGCTATCACCTGTTTGATCGCATGCTTTTTGCACTCATAGACTGCGAATAGAATTGTCCCAATCAGTATATCATTTGATCAATGTGGACAAACGTGAGGAATAATTTGCGCAAATTACGATCATACATCATAGATCCACTTTCCACGTTCGTCTAACAGTTAATACAGGTGGCAGAATTGTGAACGCGAATTTTTGGACTGCTCAGCTCGCGATTTTGACAAAAACAACCGAAGTGTAGTCCGCTAAAGTGAGTTTAGGCACAAAAAGCTGACGCAACGAAATCCCTTGCACTAGGGTAAAATATTTATGGTCGATTTTTCTCATGTTTGTCACTTAACTTATTTCATTAGTCGTATAATTAAAAACTTGGATTCATGCTGTTCAATAAAATCCTTTTTTGAAACTATATTGCTAGTTTTCACAGTTAGATAAATTTTTTTATATTGTATGCTGTATTTATACTTATATATAATAATGATATATAATATAATATATGTAATATATTATATATAATATAATACATGATATAATAATTATATATAATAATGATTTTAGTGTAACCTGATGAATTACGAGACTCTAACTTTATGACAGTATTGAATTTTAAATCTTTTTATAACAAGCAGCTAAATGGCATAGAGCTGGCGAGCGTTGTATAGTTTTGAGTAATTAAAACTTGACACTAAAACAGATCTAATATTTATGTTCAAAGGCAGTGTCATATCAAAATTAATTCATTCTTATTACGTTCCTGTTTCTGGACAAGGTAGCAACAGTGTAACAATTGCGATAAAAATTATTTTCAGAAGCTGTCTTTGTGTGGATCAATGATTTATAACGAATAATTTTTAAAAAAATCATATCACTGGGACATTTTGGATGTTTAGGTTTCGCATGCGGCATATTTTTGGCTACTCAGAAGCAATCGTAGACGTGCTGCGATTCTCATAACGAATCAAAACCTAACCAATTATTTGAAGGCGCTCTGTTGACATTTGTCAAATAGTACAAAAATCCGCTACTAAACTGTGTTAATTCATCGGTTTGTTATGAGGTTTATTTTATTACAATCCAACTATTGCTAGGTAAAATATTTATACACTTAAATACTGTTGCCAAACAGCGCGGTCATAGCGGAAAAACGTATTATGTAGCCTCAGTATCGAGCTAGATATCAATGCACCAATAAATGGACTACAAATGTGTTAAATATTTAAACATCGACTTAGGAACAGTAATGTTTGCTTGATATAAAAGTTGAAAATTTGTCTATCGTATGTTGTATGCATTACATGTTACTCAAGGTTATTCCATTGGCCAAGATGTGTTTTGTGCGCACAGGAACATAATTTTTTGATATAAAAATCGACTTTATTTGCTGTTAAAACAGTAAACATTGTTGTACCGTCACTAAATAGAAAAACCTGAATACTTAAAACGAATAGGTACAGCTAACCTAGAAAAAGCAACCCGTCTTCCTATTGAATGATTTTGCAACTCAACCTTGAGTCTTGGTGACAATAGCATTTGGTTATATTTGAAACGACTGAATAGCTTCTACATACTCTTTTAATACCTGAGGGTTTTAAAAATGTTGGCAGAAGCTGGTACACTCATTCTTTTTTATGCTGTTGTCACAACGACTGAAATACATGATTACAGCTCAAAAGGCTAAATTATGTTAATTATCAGCGAGCTATTTCAACAGTACATAGACTAATGCGTATGATTAATATATTTAGTATAGCCTTATGCTTAATAAAAATCCAGCGTGATTATGCTTTGGATTAAGCATAATTATTCCTATTGCAAACTTTTAGCAAAACTTGATGCTGAATATTGAACCTAATGCTAGATAACATTAACGCTTAATTATGCTAAATAATTTAAATAGCAGAAACAAAGTTGAAAATTCTGTTTAATATTTAGTAATACTATGGTTTAATGTTAAGTCTTTAAACATAATTCTGTTTAACATTAAGCTTAATTTATGTTAAATATTTTAGGTCCAGATTTAGTATAATTATGTTGAATAATTTGCGTAGTTATACCGAATAAGTAGCATAAGTTCCTACTTAATATTTAAGCTGAGCTTAAACACTACAAGATATTTAGTATTACTATGCTTAAAAAATTTTCATAATATTGCTAATTAAGTATACGAATTTTGCATGATACTGTCGCAATTTCAACACGTATATATATGATAAAGCACCCAAAAAGCAATATGATTTTTGAACTATGTATATTGTACTGTGTTACCGTGATATTGACGGTATTCTTCTTTCGCTGCACTGAACATTACCTAACATGTTGAGATTACTTCATCAAAGACCGACGTCTCAAAATCTCTTCTGCAGCCGAGAATTAATTAATACTGTTCAGTGTATACCTTACGCGGAATTCCAACCAATATGATTCCAGCGTTAACTTTGTAGAAGGTATTATCAATTCGTTAAGTTTTGCCGCTTCATCGAACGACTGTAATTTTATTAAAATTGAGACATTTATACTAATTTCACTTCGTAATTTAATACCTCTGCAACTGTATAGTTATAATCTTTCTTGTTAAATCATTCTTGTCCCCACCATATGATTTATGCCAATACTGGTGCATTTTTAACAAGTATTTTTGGAATTGAAAAATCGGATGGTTAATGGCCTGATATAAATTTTTAATAGGTACAATTTAGTCAGTTTCGGAAATAGAACATGTTAACTGTTTATTTTTATTATTTTAAACCAGTCGGCACAAGGTTTACTGCACGAACTGAGCGAATTGAAGGAAAACAACTATGAAAACACGTTTTTGAATGAATGGAGATTTGTATGTGAATAAGCACGTGAAATTTCGGGTTGGGTCAAATTCCACAGACACATACTTTAGTGAATAGAATAAGCATGTGAATGTCGGCTACTTTGTTACGTATCCGATTCCCAATCTGATTTTCATTTTTATTTCATACATAATGAAAAAGAACGAGTTTATTGCTTCAATAAATTTGTCTACGCTATTTTTGACCAGTATACACAACATACATGTTCATAGGAGGTATTACCCACCTGAGGTGTTGGATTCCGTCCCTGCGGCTCGATGCACCCTTCGCTAGGTGATCCTACCCCAAGCAGACAAGCCACACGTCATATTATCCACGTCAAAAATGTTGCCGCCGAGGCTCACACATCCGCCCCGGCACTTCCGCCGAGCTGCTAAATCCGCACTGTGGAAGCCAAAGGCCAAAAACCCACCGTCGAGGGCTATGGCTAATCGCTTGGAATCTCTGAACTTGAGCATATATGTTATACAGAGTATCGTAAAATCAAATTATTTTCCCAGATTCCAACACTAAGTGCGCGTTACATGACACCTACATTGTAGTTTTATAGTGTACTGATATATATTTTCAAATCCTTAATCAAGTCGGTGATAAATAGTTCGCTGTGCAATATGCCAAGTTGGTCTCTTTTAAGGAACCATTTGTTTGTTTATTTCGGGCCATGATCAAAACAATTCAAGAATCTTCTGTATAGTTTTACATCATATTCGTATATACACTCATTGACAGCGAAAAATCATGTACGAAGCGTGGACATTCCAGCAACCCGCACTGACAGAAGAGAAAATAGATAAAACCGAAGTAATTCTTCATCGCGACCATAAAAAAGAAGTATCTGCTGAATATATAGGTAACTGAAAGCTAGATTTTATCATATCATCATCTAACTCTTTGGCTTATTTTCAATCAACCGATTTTTTTAATTTTCCCAGATTAAACAAGGTTTAACAAGGTTTTTCTGCCGAAAATTTATATGTTGTTTTAAGAAAGCGTCGTTTAATTAAATTTTATACGTCGTCGTTATTTTGGTCGTTGTATGTTTATCATAAACGATTACGCAATAATGTGCTTAACGTAACGAATTGTTCCATTAATGCAAAACAGTAACTACTTTTTCGGCCTATAAAAGCAATTAATTTCCTCTTTAATGTTCGCTTTTTGGATTATTGCAATTGGTTGTCGATGTTGTAAATTTGGTTAGTAATGCATTGCACATTATTGCTCAGCATTGTTTTCTAAAGGAATGTGTATACTACTAATGCCATATTATACTGAAACCATGTTTGGTGGGTAGATATTAGAAGAAAAAACCTGAAATCGGACAGTAGGTCAAGCATGTTTTAGAAGTTTTGCGATATTATTCGTATTGATTTGACATATTAACATCTATTTGTTTATTTACAATATTTGCGAAACGTACGAATATGTAGTAAAGTTACACAAAAATAAATGTTTCCATAGTTTAGTTACCTATTTTTTAGTATGGCGGTGTCCTTGTATAGTAATTTTTAAATTTCACAGCCGACTGATAAATTTTAAACATTTATTTTTTGTATATAACGGGTATTTGTGACATTGTAATATAAAGCGGCATACAAAAGAAGGAAGTAGGATGAAGAAAACAATGTGATAGTTTTTTTGCTATAAAAACATGCAAAATAGTGCCGATCGGTTTGAGAAGGATGAATAAATTGAAATCTAAATTTGATTTATTTCAATTCGATTAATATGAATTATGGATAGATTACCGAACTGCAATGAAAAAGTTTGCATACTGCATATTTACAAAAAGCATTAGCAAATGTCAAAATCCCCAATGAAGTTACGTAAATAAACTGTGTTACATGGTATGTACCTAACCACCTGATCACAGAGTTTCTACCATAAATCTCGGCAGTCAAACAAAAAACACTGTTACATTAACATATGTCATTAGTTAACATTCCACATTTTTAGTAAATCACGCATGTACGTTCAAATTAGACATTCTTGCAATGCTACTCAAGTTTTGAAAATACATAACTATCTGCGCTGGCTTTAAAGTATTACATAAATAAGCGCAGTGGCTACGATTTATCCAGACACTCTCCTTAGCAGCCACAAAGGTGTAAATTTTTATAATATCAGATCATCATTATCAATGTCATTGTCAGTAATCAATATCAAAGTTCAGGAAAATTTCACAGTTGACCTGACGTATTCAGTTACGAAATGCCACTATATGAAATGGCGTCATTTCTTGACTCGTTAATTCGGTTGAGGATTCCGTTTGAGTGGTCCATCTGTTACCACAGTCATAGCGTACCGAATAGGCCCACTCGAATCAGAAGTTGATAGCGACGAACGATATCAGTAGGAGAAAAGATACACCGAGCGACAAAACCATACGTAACGCAGAGCGAACGAACTTAAGTCAGCTGAACCAGGTCACCTAATTGGTATATTTGACGAAAATACGCAAATTAGAAGCAAATGTCTCAAGAATGGTAAACCAGACAAGGGTACGCCAATCTGCGTTCCTGTTATTCTAGTATTGTTTGCAGTCGCCGTATCCGCGATACCGTCAAGCACGTTCTTCAATCACGATCAATCGGCAAACGCAAAACAGTGGCAACGATCCCAGGTCTTTTATGTGGCACAATTCGCACCAATAACCCTGCTTTTTCAACTGCTCGGTACAAAGATAAAGTATGTCGCGTCATCAAGCAAGCCACAGGTCCCATTCGTATCGAATACCATTCGCGCAACTGACAGGCAGAAAGCCTCAGAATTCTCTTGATAACCGTTTTCATCCAACCGAATCTTGGCCAATCAAGTTGTCCCATCAATCTAAAGAGGGGCTGACAGGCATACTGGAATAATTGCTCACAACAAGCGATATAAGTTTCACGATGCCATCTACAAAGACAATATCGCGTCCATGCTAAAGTGTTTCGAGCTGAACGTCCTTGAACTAGCCCAGGATTAATTGAAAAATTGCGCAACTACAAAGTATGATGAATTCAAGAGTCAAAGTGCAAATGAACTTTACCTACGATTCAATTTCAAACCCAATTCCATCGTCTACCGTAGTTCGAACACAAAATACATCAATCTTGGTTTAGTCATGTAGACCAAATCCTCGGTGTCGGGCTCACGGTCGTAGACCTAAGAAATTGGAACGTGCTATTTATCGACAACGTCTCGGTTGACGAGACCAGTGTCGGCCTCAACGCGTCGTATGTCGACATAAAGTGCACACTAATCGACGCATTCATCTAGTCCAGAATCAATTGACAAATCACGCAACAACAAAGTACGGCGGATTCAAACGTCAATGTGCAAACGAACTCAGCTTCGGTTCAATTCCACACCGAATTCCACCGCCTACCGCAGATCAATTCCAAGAAGCCTCGATGGTAGTTTAGCAATGTAAACCAACTCCTCGGGTCGGGCTCATTGAACAGGATCCCAAAAGCGGAATATGCTACGATTTATCGATAACGCGAAGGTTGGCGAGTCCAGTGTCGACCTCAACGCATAGTATGTTGAAATTAACTGAACGCTGATATATTATCACACAGAACCGCCGCATTCGAAAGCTGCTTGCTGAGAAACATTTTAAAGTTCGTGAACCCTAAACCGCACTTTGTCAACTGCTAGAAATGGTGCTGAATAGTCAAGATCTAAATCGCATTCGTTTCCCAAATATTCTATCGGAACGCGTACGTTTCACATTGGTTTCTATGGACGGTGTTTCGCGCGAACATGTGGCGCGTATCGCAGATACAATCATGGAAATGGCTAAGCTAAGCTTAATCAAACAATTATCCAGTCAAACACCCCCCGCGAACGCAACAAATTAGGATATATGGTAAACTTCAATCGAGCACAAAAAGTTGTCCTTCCGCGGTAAATCCATAATTCATAGTTTCCCGGATCAATCACGCAACAATCGTTTCAATTACTGCAACACACCGTTCACGGTCGCAGGCCAACCCACTCCAAACAGGCTATTGCTAGTACCACTAGAAGTTCGGCAACGACAACACAAAAATGCCATGCTATTCAATTTTGCCATTTCGTCGTCAAATCCAACGCTGGTTTTTCGCAGGAAGACGAATACCACCGACCAGTGGCTCATAAAGCGGTGAGATTACCAACGCAGCATTCATTTGTTCGACACTTGTTGTCTATTGCCGACAGTAGCAGCTCGTAGCTTTTCATGAACTCATTTACACGCTGATTTATACACATATTGGGAAGTAATCGATCCTCATACCCGCTGTCACTGGCACTAAAAGTCCATATCAAATCCACGTGGGAACTGTGTTTCCGTGTAAACGGGTTTTCAAAGTATTTCCGGTGAACATTCTTCTTCGCTGCCGTCAAATTCGCTCTTCAGGATCGAGATTTTTTCAATGTACAGAGGTTTACAGTCGACCGTCTCAACGTCCAACTCATTCCACCTAACAAACAGTTTGGTTAATGCCCTGTCCCAGTTGACAGAGAATTTTTTGCTGTAACAAATTCATTCTGTCATGTCTGTGTGTCAGGTCAACGCGATGCAATTTTCGAACATTGTCACACCAGTCAATGCCTTCACTCATGTCTTCCACAATATTCAACATCGACTTGTCACAAGCGGTAAGCCGTGCTATGATCGTCCGCGTCAAATACTCGATTAAGCATTGCCGGCATTGCAAAGTTCGTTTTGGCACCATGGGAAGAAAAGCATCGTCTATCTTGGTGAGTCACAGCACGCACTTCCCTTGCATATTGCGCCCTAGCGGTGATCACAGAAATTGGAACAATGGATAATTTTTGATAGATCTTCGATGCCAAACTTCAGCCATTTAACGAATGGTATTAAATTCTCTAAATTAGACTTTGTTTGCGTTTACACACAGATTTCGTCACCAAATTGAATCAATTGAAAACTAACGTGACAACTCCGTTCAGACGTATAAGACTAAACGTCGCCTGTAAGTTTCAACGTATCATGGATGCAATTTTTTCTGATCTACCGTTCGTAAAGATATATGTCGATTATATCGTTATCGTGGGCACTTATGTAGATGAACTCTCCATCATCTTTTACTAGTCGCCAGTCGACTCGACAAACATAGTTTTCACCTCAGATAAAAAGCCAATACCTTCAGATATATGCGTGCTGTGCAGCTTAAAAGTCAATATGATTGAAGCTGAAATATTTCTATACATTTTCGGCGAAACTCCTTAATCGTTCGGGCTGTCAATGAATTTCAGCGATCGCGAACCCGCCGATGGTCTGTGCCATTGGTATGACTGGTTAATATCATTGCTTCGTTCCGATCTTTTTGAGTATGCAGCTCATGTAACCTATATGACCCCAGACAAGGTTTGTTAGGACAATTTCAACTTCGCTTGATCTGTAGCTGCCAGCAACGCGTTTAAAAACTGAAAATTGCATTGACACATTTAGTCGTTCCGATATTTTCTGATGCAACTGCGAAATTTTATCACGTAACTGATAGGCGTAGCAGGTGATGCAGCACTGCGAGAAGCTAAAAACTATGTTTCACAACAAATTGCCTTCTATTCGAAAAACTGACAGTAATCGAGGAAATTTGCATTTGGCAAGAACTACTGTTAATATGCCAAGTGCTCATGCATTTCTCTCAGCTACTCGATTCGGTTTTCCACATTCGAAGAGACCGGACGACCATTGTCAATGCGTTACCCAGAACAAATCCACCACAACAACAACACAGTCGTAGATCAGAAGGTTCGGAGTTCAAATCACGTCGCGTTCACCATCGTAATTTGTTGTACAGGGTGTTTCAGAAGTAACTACCCACACTTTGTTAATCAATATCTTCTGGCGTAATATTTCGCAATGGTTGTTTATCGCTGTTTTTAAAATTTACGGTTATTATAAATATATACTGTTTATACCATGGATTCCCAACGACGATCTCTGCCTGAAAAAATCTGTGTTGTAAAACTTTACTGTAAATACGGAAATTATGCCGAAGTCTCACGCCGGTGGAAAAATCACTTCGACTCAATACCTCCTACTCGGAAGACGATGGCTGATATTATTTCCCGATTCGAGGACACTGGCAGTGTAGCGGAACGGCTGAGACCGGGTCGTCCAAAGTCTGCCACAAGTGGGGACCAGAAAGCTGCATTAAGCGCTGCGGTATCCAGGAGCCCCCAGAAGTCAACTCGAAGGGCTTCCCTCCAGTTGGGTATTCCTCATACTTACGTTTGGCGCCTTTACAAGGAGCTTAACTTGAAGCGCTTTTGGCCCCGGTCTTATCCATGGACTCTCTGATGATGATTTCGGTCGCAGAGTCCAGTTTTGTGAGACATTTATGGACATGGTGGAAAGCAGTGCGTTGTACCTTGATCGCATTTTGTGGACCGACGAGGCGGTTTTCAAGCTCAATGGTCATGTTAATCGCCATAATTGTGTTTATTGGTCAGAAGACAATCCACATGTCACGATTAACAAAGAGGTCAACGCCCCTGGAGTCTGTGTCTGGGCCGGAATTGGTTCACAAGGCATCGTTGGTCCATTCTTTTTTGACGGAAATGTCAATAAAACCAGCTATTTGGAATTTTTATCTGTGAATGTCTACCGGCAAATCGCAACCGATGACCTTGTTTTCACGCATGACGGAGCCCCAGCTCACTACGCTACCGAAGTCCGCGCTTGGCTGGACGAAAGGTTCCCGAATCGATGGATCGGTCGCAGAGGTGCCATCGAGTGGCCAGCTAGGTCACCAGACTTAACTCCGCCTGACTTCTTTCTCTTGGGTGTTCTGAAAGAAGATGTTTATGGAAGTAGGGCGAATGACCCTCAAGAATTGATGGACAAAATAAAATCAGCGTTTTCTAAAATTCCAGTGGACTTATGCGCCAAAGTTTGCCGTTCTGTACCATCCCAACTCGAGGTATCCATTCAGCTTGGCGGTGCACAGACGGAGCTGTTCTGAGATCTTTCTTCGTAATGTAAGTAAACTTTTAATACTTGTCTATAATTATGCAAAAAACTGGCGAGCTACCTCTGCCCAGTCAACCGATAGTTAGCAACCAAATAGTGGGTAGTTACTTCTGAAACACCCTGTATTACAAAATTACCAGTATCAAACAGAATCAAAATGAATATCAAAGTTCATCACCTCGATGTAATTTCCTGCCATCGAAAGTGGAATTGAATTTACCGTTTGTGAAGTCGATTCGATCGTGGCGCTATTAGTGTTTAATCGGTTGTCACACCTCCATTTGACAGGACGTAAGCTGTCGTTGACAGTTACAAACGAGAAACGGTTTATGCTTTAACGAACTGGACAGTATAAACGAACAGTCACACTTAACAAACCGACTCCTCATTTGCATATTCTACTAAATTATTAAAAACAAAATAAACCACAAGAGTGACCGCTGGTGTAAAATTTGGGGCGGCGGTACAGCCACCCACTTTTGGTGATCCGTTTTGCAAACCGATTTACCTGACCTGTAAACTTTTTAACATAATATCACTAAGTACAAAATATGCTGGTCGAACCTCTTCCACTTTTTCGGTCAGATTTACGTGCTTGATGGTCACTGCAAACGTAATTTCAGTGCTAACGGTTTTAATACTTAAAAAGTACATATTGTAAGTTACACGTAATGAAAGAATGACAAGAGTTGACATAGTAATGTTATAATTATTTGGATATTGCAGTTATCAGCACAGAAAATGCAGTAGCAACTGTCTACCTATTTTTTACTTTACTTTAATCATATGTGATCACAACTGCTATAATCGAAATACATTATCAATGAAAATATTGACTGAGTTTTAGAAACAGTACTCAAGTTATTAGAGATTTTACTTTCGGAAAAAATTAATAACGATAATGATAAAACAGACCTCTCTATGAGCTTCTATGGTTAGTTTCAGCTCTGTATATTGATTTCTGGATTTTGGTAAAAAGTTATAGAAGCATCGACTAAATTTTCATTTAGTATAATATAAAGACATTAGCGTTGGGGTAACTGATACGAGTACCACAGGAAAAAAATTTAAATTGGCTGGCATTTTGTATTAGATTTAACAGAACACTTGACTATGGAGCCACCAGAAAAGAGACAAAATGTGACACTAGACAAAGTCTTCAGGAATATTATGAAGTGAAAAAGCATATATTTCGCCTTACACACAATTTCATAAGCAAATTCAGCTCTGAAATTGTTAGTAGATTTCAGTTTTGAATGATGATTCGTTACTTTTCGTTCATGAACGGAATCACAGTTATCGAAATGTATAATCATATACACGCAGAAACTCAATCGCAATTGCTGAAACGTAAGTAATTAAAAATTGTTAAACCATTCCAGAAGTTCACGTGTATAACTATTATTTTAAAAATTGCGTACTATAAAACACTAAAAGGATAGTATTTTTAGTAGAAATAGAGCAACGTGTGTACTTACAGAAATTCGGATCACAAAGGAGACCATTACCACCTATTTGAAACCGATCCGAATTTCCATCTTAGAATACTGAAATACCGAATATATTATTTCGAAACTGCAAACTTGTGACAGCCGACACTTGAACCTAATCATCTCCGCTATGCCGGTCATCAACTGAGCAAAAATTTTCTATGGTTCTCAACACAATTTATGTTAAAAAAAATTTTCCAACAAAATATTTTCATTTAAATGTTTAAAATGAATATATATTAATATATACGTACATTTATAGATATGCATAGGTTTGCGAGGGCCATCGGTTTAAGAGTGATTAGATTAGCTTAGACGCGGGAGGGGTGGGGTCTGCGGGAGAATTAAATTACGTGGGGTTAATTTTTGAATTTATTGGAACTATTTATTTTCCGGAATTTTGCTGAAATTTAGAGCAATTTGTATTTGCTTATTTTCCCCTATTTTTACCAAATTTATTCCGTGTTTTTGCCAATATGTGATTTCTTAGTCAAATTTTTCTCAAATTGTGCCGCGGTACTCATAATTTTCCGCTCGTTTCTGGCGGGGTGGGTGGAGGTGAGAGTAAATATACGCTGGAGGCGACGCTAAGGAGGATGGGAGCCTTATGGGAGTAACCCCTACCCCCAGCTGTGCAGATATGGCACATCTTAATATGCATATTGATTGTGTATATACCTATATATGTGAATGTACATAATATGTGCAGTGTGTATGTTTATTACATGCATATATATTATATGTTTCGAAAGTTCGTCGGCAGGGGGAGGTAGATGCTCTCCAGATGGACGGCCTCGGGGAGATTGAGGTTGTCAGCAGGGTAATTTGCATGAAATCAACGTTTTACCCGTTTTGTGCCAAATTGCGAGAAAGTTTACTTAATTTCTCCTTTTTTTACAAATTTTAACCCTTATTTTTGCATTTTTTCAGCCCATTTCTTGCCAATTTTCCCTAAAATTTAGCGTGCGTTTTCGAAGCGTCGTGAGGGAAGCGGGCCACATACTTCATGATCAAAATTTTGGGTTCAAAACTGTTTCAAAAATGCACAGCCGCGTCATGCCAAATGTTAACGCTTAGTAAGATTTCAGCACTACTATTCATAATATTCTATTTACTAATTTTAACTAGTGAAGCTCGCTTGCGAGCCAGAATTCGAGTGGTGAGAACAATCCCCCGAAGTCTGTTGTAGAAAGCACACACAAACAAAGCCTACACACAGTACGAATGCAGCATTATATAATCGCGAGTAATGAGTCATAGTTACGGCCCGCCTCTTTTGATATCGAACGTATGCAGAAGACAAAACATCATACAACGAGTACAAAAACAATTAACTAACAATTTAATAATTCAATAAATCCCTAAATTGACCGTGAAAAGAACGTTGAAGAATTCAAACCGTACACTTGAGAAAAATCTCATTTTTCATACCAAGTATGAAGCAGAAGTGTGAAAAATATTTACCACACAATACTTTTGACACTCGCAATGAGCTTGTTGGCCCAGAAAACCCTATATAAGACACTAAAAACAACAAAAACACATATTTAGGTGCATTTCCCACGACTTTTCACCAAATATGAAATTTGGCGCCAACTATAAGCTTATAGACTCCAGATTGGGAAGTAGTTGAAAAACTTTTTATATATCATTAGAAAGCCCTGGTAAAGCTACATGTAATATGCCTATTAGTTTGTGGATACCTGGTTTACTTATTGAGAAAAGTCGCAAAAACTGGAGGGGTTGCCCGAAAAATGGGCCAAAATGACGTCATTTTGCCCCATAACTTTTCCCACGGGAAAAAATTCAAAAACCGGGCTCCGTCAGTACACCTAAATCGAGCATTGCGGTTCGAATGAGCTATATTGCATCAAAATCCGCCCAACCGTTATCGACATCCAGGTGCGACAGACACACAGACACACACAGACAGGACCTCCTCAACCCCCCTCCAGAGCCAAAATTGAAAATTCTCGTTCCACTCGCTCGCTTCGCTTTCTCATTCCACTCGAATTCAATTAATCCTCGCTCGATATCTATTGAATTCGGCTACGCACAAAAATCGCAACATCAAATTTGTGACGGCACGAAAAACGGTCACTTATCACTTTATTTAAAACGGCACGTTCCGTACCACCGGCATCAGAGCATGCAGAACAACACGACATCAAACCTCTTGTACTGAGAAGTAATCCAATGCAAAAAGCGTCCTGTCGACAAATAACTGATTCTCATACAATTTTTACTAATACAGGATTTATCAGATCCAAAGGTATTGTAATGTATGGAAAATTGTTTAGATATGTGACATGTAAAGAATACTATCAAGCAAATGCACCACTTCAATTTAAACCTAAAATACATTGAGACAAACAGCAATATGGTCAACAAAACAGGCACTTGAAATAAAGATTATAGAGAGTTATGGTTTTGCTGTAGGCCATGACATTAGAAGCACAGTTCCTCGTGTAAAAGATTAACGTAACCACTGGCTAGCTAGACATATACAAGTTTTTAGGTGAGTAGATGTGATTGCCGAAATATAGGTACCGTACATGCATTAATTTTTATGATTTACAAGAATGGAACTTACCACTGTACATCTTGTAGAGGTCGAAATTACAAGTGCCGCATAAAGTGACAGCTAGACTTAGCAACAACACTTTCATGAAACTCGCAAACTTAATGACGATGAAACTACGCAATAAAATATAAGTCAAAATAGAAACAAAAATAACTGATAACTTTGGGTCTTGTGAAGAAATGAGAATGAATACGTGACACCATTGTCAGTAGCAGAATTATAAACCGTTACTTCCATAATTCCTGTTTCTATATTTGTAACCGAAACTTGGACACTATCGGATGCGGGATCCAGTCATAATATTATTTCGCAGTGCATATAAATTAAAGCTACTAATAACACTACCAGCAATTCTTTAACATAAAAAGAACGGAACTACTAGATTCATCACAGACGGCTGGTCATTAAAGCAGATCACCAAGGAGGACATAAATTTATTGCCGAATTGCAATAACATATTTGATTTTCTACGCAAGGCTATAACTTGTTTACAGCGCTAGATTTAATGAAACGTTATTGGCAACTAGTTATCAAAGTTAAAGACGGAAAAGCGACAGCGTTGCTATGCTTTACTCTGGTGCTTTTGAGAGCAATATTACGTATTTTGGACTTTGCAGTGCACCTGCAACTTATCAGAGACTCATGAAAAATTTCTACTAGAAAACTTTGTGTTTGCTTGCTATATTGAGGATACTTAACTATTCTTTGAGCGTTTTTTATCATCTTAAATATCGCGCAGAAGTATTCGCATGAACTACTGTGTATCAACATACTATTTTATTCGCATATTAACGTAATTTATTATTCAAATCTTATATTTTCTGGAAACCATTCCCTTTTAACTGCCATCATTATATCTGCCTAACATACTATTTATTATGTAGCTCATTCATTATATTAACTTCACGACTTCTGGTGTGATGACTACTGAAGTGAAACCATGTATCTTTGTCATGAAGCTTGGGAAATTGGTCATCGTGTATAAGATCTATGAGCGAGTATCGAGCAACACTCGTGGAATTAAAAGATTTCAATGGCTATTGCGCGAAATTTATAGCGTGAGATCAATGCTTAACTTGACCCATATCATATAAATTTAGAAGCTTTACTTCACGCAGGTGAATTGACTTAATTCCATCTAAAGACGACGCACATAAATACAACGGGACAGCTACGCAGCTCTGCTCGTTCTGACTGATATTAACACCCTTAGCAAAGTTTATATTAACAGTAACTACGTTTCGTCGCGAATTGAGCCGACAACAGCTTCAAAACCATACATTTTATGTATAAACGACCTGCGAACTTAAATCGCTCATGCTAGTGAACGTTTCTGATAAATTCGTAGCTTTTCAGTCTTAAATTACATGTTCCACAACAGAATCAGGAACATCATTTGTGCCGATCAATGCCACTTCATGACTCTTTCGTCATCAGCAGTGTCAGCTCAAGTAGCACTATGTCTCAACCACGGAATCCCCACAATCTTTGAAAATACATCATCGACGACAAAGACGTAATCAACATCTGCTACAAACATTACAATCGTAATGTACCACACCAGCCATGGCAGAATCAGCAACACAACCGTGAAGCACATATATTGATAACAAATCCTGAAACGAACTATACAGTAACAAAATCAACGACATATCTCTTGAGTACAGCTCCCCAAGGGGGTGAGGAATGTAATGATTAATGTTTTAACTTTTCAAATTTTAAGACTATGTAGGAAAGCTGTGTTGAATGGCTACTGTGTTAGCTTGGGAAACTAGTGAATTTGTATAAGTAGATTGTGGTGGCATTGTGTGTTGGAACTCCTGATTGTTCGTCTGGGTATTGAATGTTGGGTTGCTTCTGAGTTGCAAGTGATTACTTTAATTTAGAACAGGTCTATATACTTAGTTGCTCAGTAATACACATAATAAATGATTTTCGACTTTTGACACTATGAATTTGCCTACAATCACAACTAGCACGTTACAATATATATGCTAGAGTTGAAAATTTAGGCCTCCAGCCAGGCTCCAAACTAGCAGGCCCTGCCCTGTTGCGCTTTGTGACTGTTTCTACGTTCCAAACAAAGCTTTCTGAATCAATTTGATGTGAAAGAATAATGATAATGCACTGAATGGCATAACAGGACCTGTTTTATCGTACTCAGAGCCGCGGGATCATTATTTCTTCTTTCAATGACAAAAGCTTTGAAATTTATCATTTACAATAATTACAACTTTTCAGAAGCGTTTCAATTGGAAGCGTCATGTTTCACGTTTTTGCCTTCTAGCGCTTCCCATATTTGATCTATATCACGCAAAATACAATTGCTTTTACCGCATTCAGCACTAAGAAGACTGGCCAACTGAAAGCCAACGACAATAACTTATATTCAAGTGGTCTCGTCGTCCATATGCTAAGCCTAATACCCTCCTAGCTTTAGTAGAACTTAAGGTCCTTATATTTGTGTTATATACTTAAGCTACTTCGGCTTAGATTTAGGCGGTTGTTGCCACTCCAGAATTGCCCTTCTTGAATGATATAACGTAACCCAAGTAAGTTATACTTTGGCCCGAAAACCTATAGACCATTAAAACCCTCACCATGCACCTAAGTTGAAATAGTGGCAAATGTTTGCTTTTTAACTGATTGAAAAATTTTTCCCAGTCGGCGTCTCTAAAAAACTTAATGATGTGCTCAATAAAGATTTAGAACAATGAAATCCGTGTGTTGATTGGATTAAATAACGCAGTAAATCACCAAGATTCAGAGACTGTTCAGGAAGATAGGCAGTTCAGGCAGCGCGGTGGGGGTGCGGCAAGGGCGTACAGCCAAATTTACAGAACTCTTGCTAAAGCGCTCAGCAATTTTTGACAATTTAATCCAATTTTGCCAATTATCTGCAATTCTTGCTAAAATTTTCCGCGTGCTTCCGGACTACCATAGACACATATGGTTATAAAACCATTGTTCATACCAAACTTAATTTGTAAAAATTTTAAAATTTAACTTTTTAGAAGCAAAAATCGACGTTGTATATTTCTATCAGAGGACTCCATGCCCGCAGCGTCTATAGTCTGAAATGTTTGGTTACCCTAAATGACAAAACCAAAAAGTGTCCAGTGCGGGTCAGTTTAAGAAATTGGGTAGGAAATACTAATATAGCCAAGTTTCAAACCTAGGTGCACAACTAAATTCTGCTGTGCGTCGATGAACTATTGCGAAAATCCATCAGTCTAGCAAACATTTTTGCGAGCGCCACAGACGGCAAAATTTTTTTGACCAAATTGAACGGTATTACTGCAAATTCAGCGCACTACGGTAACTCCGTTTCAACAATTATTCAAGGTGACTACTTCTAAAACATTTTGCACAATTAGTCTTTTTATTTTAACAAACTCCGTTTGTTAGGCTCGCTCCGTTTCAAAAAAAGTATGCATATTGCACACGTAGCTCAATCATTGCGTATTATACAAGAATCACTACATTAATTGACATTGGCGTGTACTGAATGTTTGTTCAGGTATTGTTCGCTGCAAAGATTCTTTGGAATGCTAGCAACAGATCCGAACTGCCGTTGCTCATGCCCGAGCTCGAAATCAAGCTATCCGTGTTAGACTAATGGCGTGTTCACATTTCGTCGGATCCGATACGAATCGAACGTGTGTTTTATATAGAGTGTGCGCACTGTATCCGATCCGATTCGAATCCGATCCGACCCGAAATAGCATGCACAATTTTTTTCGAACATAAGTGGATGAAGTAGTGAAAAACAAATACATATATATGCACGCATCATGTAGGTATAGTGTTTAATCGTTTCGAATCGGATCGGATGCAATGCGAACTGAATTCGGATCACATCGGCCGCAATGTGGACACGCCCATAGCGTCGCGCAAAGTTTTCTCGACGTTATACAAATTGGTCTTTAGTTTGGATATATGAAAGGGTTAATCAACTTTTTGGAATCTGTTAGATAATCCTTTAGATCGCAATTATCAAATTTGCTCCCAATGTGTTTTGATTCATAAAAAAGAACAAGTGATTTGCCTGGAAACAATGTTTTGCACGGCGTCACTCATGCGATTCAAGGATTCCAAAGTTATTATCTGGTTTTTTAATTATTATTGTTACAGTCGCCGTTAAATAAAATGTATCAAAACTATGCTGAGTATTAATTTATTTAAAAAATAGGATCTTCCATGAAAATTTCATTTTGCATCATTGATAAGCGCAGTATTCACAAATTACAGAGCGCGCAGTTTTTGCGAAATCTGTCTAAACCGTTCGCTTTAGTGCAAAATGTTTATAATTTTAATGTCGTACGTATTCCTTCAGCAAATGGTACCGATAGCGCATCGGTTGGTTGAATGGTGCCTCCTTAAAGTACTGTTGTATTTTAGCCGTCTATTTTGGTAAGGAAAGAGTATTTAAGATCTAGTTTACTTAGATGCATTTGTAAATGTTAACGTTCTAATGTAGCTGTATTTTAATTGATAGGTTCCGGACGATTTTTTTCAGACTGGATTCGGGTGTTACCTAAATGTTTGTTGGTCTAGACAAGAAATGCCGAGCCAGCAAAAATAGAACTAAATAATTATTAATGTAATTTCAATTTTTGCGATTGTAAATTGTTCCTCTTAAGTGGGATTATATACAATGTACGCGCACATGCAAATAAGATGCTATTGCCTGTCTCAAGTTAAGGAAAAGAATAAGAACTACCGTATTTTTTGTTAGTTTGTAGCTTCAGTTTAAAATTGCTTTAAATTAAAAAATCACGATAACGGTTAAATACAAAGCACACACAATAACAGTTTAATATTTAGAATTCAATAAGAAAATGTTTATAGATTATCTATGAAATTAAGAAAATAAGAAATAGCACGTTATCTGTTTCGGGCTTTTCGATCCGGGCTCGGCCGGACATCCTCAGCTTTCGTTCAGGCCGGACCAGGCGTCGTGACAGCACTTGAAGATTTCGGGCCTCGCCAACGTTGATCCCATTTCGGGCCGGCCTGGGCCTCAACATTTAGGCCCGTTCGCACCTCTAACATATGCATATATACAGATATACATATTTATGCCTATCTAAACTTATATGTACATGTATACCTGAAAAATATATTCGCGCCATTTCCGTAAGTAAAAGGATGTATATAATTAGATCTTGTATTAATTAAATCGTTTGCATATTTCGCCTAATGATATGCTTACTGTAACTATTTTGAGAAAAACATGGGAATAGAAAAAGATTTTGCTGATTTAGGCTGACTAACAAGCGGTAACCTCGTGAAAACTCGTTCCTGCTAAAGTGACAACTTAGGAACCGTTACGTGCACGGACACTACTAGATTTAGTTAGGCAATTTTTCTGACATTAACATAAAGCAAACTATGGGGGATGTAATTGTTTGAGAAAAATACAAAATTCCTGTTAAATTATACGCCAAAATTATCGGAAGCCGCTTGCAGAAATAAGGATTTATTAATAATCAATATTTTAAACGAAGTCAAAATAAATGTTTTTGTTATAATTAATATATAATCTGGAATAGCTGGATCGCTTTGATTGGGCTTAACATTTTTTGCAGTATATATTATTTGGTTGAATTCGTGACTATTCGATCCAATTTCAACCTTCTAAGCGGAAAAAGGGTGAAAACTCTAAATCAAATTAATTGTTGTTCTCATATGATAGGACTAAAATTTTCACAGTATGTTTGATATCAGATAGTAGCACAACAAGTAATAGTTGCAGCACAGGCATCGTGTGTTAAGTGACTTATGTGGACGGTTGTGATGAGTTCAGACAAGTGCATCAGCACGACTTTGAGCGAGTTAAATAACAACCGTGCGTACAAATCTCTTAACGCACGCCTAGCTGTCCTACAACTGACTTGTAACACAGCTAAACGTGCGCACGGCTGTAACTATATAGCCTGTTACAATTAATATATACAAGGATAACCGCTTTTACTAAACTACAAAAAATTACATCATCATTGGTGGCCGCATTCACTGCGCATTAATTTGTTAGCATCTATTACATTTCGGAATCGTATGTCATGTTCACTTTATTACAACAGTCCAAACATGTTCAGCCGTGATCAACGATAAAAATTCGAATACCAACTCATGCCAATTACTTCCTGAGCTATTGCAATTGTTACAGCAACATTCTGCATTAGAACAGTAGTCAAGAAACAGAATAATCCATTTTTAGCCCAAAACTGTGGAGCCATGACAATTTCACTATTGAGGCACGTTTTCGACAGAACGCAGAGGCGAGCAGTGGCTGCAGCGTCGCGTGTTCTATAGGTCGTTTTCACTTACAATGATTTTTAGGAACACTTTTAATATTTTTAATTGTAATAATTGTATATAATAAAGCACTTTTGATAATTTTACTATAGGGGCACATTTTTTCAGAAGTAAGGGAGACAATGGCGCGTTTTTTCTAGAGCTCGTTTTCACTTGAAATAATTTGAAAAAACCGTTTTTCATGTCCTAAAGCTCAGTTAGTGATGACGCACTTCTTCCATCTACATACGTACTTAAACCATTGTTTATGAAGTTCATTTATAAAAACTTAATCCTTAATGTATCTGGAACAAGCAACAAAAAAGCAACGACATAACTGAACACATAAACCACCCGAAAATATACAACGGATCGAAGGCGTAAAATTGTGTTATAACAAGCAGCGAAACATTGTAAAACAATATTTGAGAGCAGCGATCCTATCCCCTGTTTGGAAATTTGCTCCCGAAGACGGCACAGCTCCGACATAACAATTCTGCTAAGTAAGATACCTAGGCGTTTTGTTCGTTGTTGTAGCTTAGGAGCACCGCTTCTTTGGGCAATCCAGGTTAAACCACGAACAGCAGTTAGTACAATACGCTCAGAGCAACGAGTGACAATACGCGTTCGTTGATGAGCCTTAAACAAATGTAGCAACAATTAGAGACTTTGACCATCGAAATTCATTCGCCCGTTATTACACCGGGAGAGTCTGGAGGGTGATAAAGTCAACACTAAACGTCTGTCATATAAGTTATGCATGAGCATTACCATCATGAGCTATATATACAATACCATAGGTTAACCAAGTACTAAATTATAGTGAGATTTACGACAATTTTGTTCCAAAGTATGCGTTTACGATTCGTTATTCCGCAGCTTAGATGGTGTTAGTAGGGTAATTTAAGTGAGTGCTATGTTATGCAGCCTTGTACATGCATGACATAGTATTGTATGCTTCGTGAAAATATGAACCAAATCCCGCCAAACAATCACGAGTTGTACGTGGTAGCAATAGCCATATTGTATCGCTGGCAAAATTTTATCACTTCACTTCACTAGATTCTAATTCTAGGCTTCCGTTTATACTACGGTGGATAAACCATTATTTGTGAAAATGCAACCATCCATGTAAATACCTTTTACCGTGATGTGATGACGATTAAGCGCAATGAATGGTAAAGAATTGAAGAGACCCATTTACACGCGCCTGAGTTGTGTCAATTGATGCAATATAATGCTATTTTCGCGCAGTAATCAAGGAACAACATTCTCTTCCCTACAGATGATCAGCAGCGCGTTTTTTACTATGCCGTGAGCGGCACGCGTCTCCATTTTTAACATTTTAAAAAAGTGGCGGCCGAGTACTTATACTCAGCTAGGTATGACATTTAAAGACCAATATTCTGACTTTAATTAATGTTTGTGAGCCATACAAATTAGCAGCTTCAACTGGTGTAGGCAAAAGGAAAGCGGTGACATACGTACATACATTCCGAACGTGCAAATTTTTTATGTCAAGCTACGAAACACTTTCCGTACGGATTTTGAGGACACCGATACTCGATCCATTGCCAAAAATTTCTGGGTCGGCGGTAAAATTTTATATAGTACTGAAAAGCAATTGTTAGCGTTTGTCTTAGTGTTAAATGTTGATGAAAACGGTATTGGACTCATATATTCGGCATTTAAACCACAGCAATAAAATTTTGTAAATGTCAACAGGACATATCGACTGTAAAATCTAAACATGTCCTGATACTGCGCAAATAAATGATGTCTGTTATCTACTGTTCCATGATTAAGGCATACATTTGTCGTGTCACAAGCATAATATTATTATGATATAAATAAAAAACGATTAAATTTGAAACTTGATAAAACTCCAGCGCTATATATAGCTACAATTTTAGTATTTAGCACTTGAAAACCGTGTATGACAGCATTTTATCGTAATAGTACACTAATTATCTATGTACGATTTCGATTGCTACATTGATAAGCGAGTACGTGTTAATAGTCGGCATCCGTTGTCGTCATGTCCGCATCAGCTGCGGCTGGCGTCTCGGTTGTGTTTAGCGTCACTGCAATACTTGGAACTCTTGTTCTAATACCGATGACTTATTACAAAATTTCCTACCTTCGCTCACGGATACGCTCACAAATTGTCGATTTCGATGTAAGTTTAATGTTTTTTTTCTTGATTTTACTATGCTTTTACTCCAGAAATCATAACATTATTTCTCTGCTTTAAACTGGGTGTAAACGTTGTTATTTAATCAGAGATTGCATTTAGTATTTTACACTGTGCTTGCAGTTTACTCAGGTCAAAATATTACATTGCTCAGGATGAAACGAATGAAAAACATATATAATCGCTACGCCAGCTACATACATGGCAATGCCATATTTCATGGTAAGCATGTAATTTCATATTATGCGTGTGCAAAAATCATGCTTCCATATGAATAAAAGCCACATCCACCGCTATGATCCTCATATCTGACCGCTTATTGCCTTATTTTATCAGGTTTGGAAGCCTGCATATTGGATACCTAAATCAGTAGCTTTTCAACTGACATGCTGAAGGGAAGAGAAGAGTAGATTATCCCTTCCTCAACGACATCGGAAACCCCACCCTATCCGCTTTGGAGGCGAGAGGAAAAGTTGTACAAAAGTTAACAAAAATCACTGGAAATTTGAGGAAAATTTCGGAGAAATTACCAAAAACTAGAAAATTTTTGAGTCTAGAAAAATTCTCAATTTTAGCCCCATGGCCAATCACCCTGATCCACCATGTGACCCCTTTAAGTGAATAGAAAATGGGTTTACGGTTGACTGCAGCTAGGATTGTTTGGGTAAAGTGTCAATGTCTGTGTGTGGGTGAACCAAACATTTAAAATCAATCTTGAGTAGATCGAAAAATTATAAACCGGACTAAAATAAGCATGGGCACGGGTACTCGGATAGAGGGTCGGGTACACGGGTATTAGATATTTTGACTGGTACTTAATATTTTATTTCAAACTGAATGACCTGAAAAAGTTGTTTGCTTAACTTCACAAATATAGATATTCTAATATTAGGATATTGTATTTCTATTATAATACATGCATTTTCTGCTGATGCTGATATTTCCGGTAGAAGTAGATCTTATTAGGTATGGCTGTAGGGGCGTAGGTTAATATTATATGCTCACTAGGTGCTTACCCAGGATTTTTTGGCAGGAGGAAGGTTTATATATCAATCCATAAATGGACAGCAACATGCATCGTTTCATTGAAGATTTCTTTGCACTAATTGATATCATAATATCGCCGGTTCAGAAAGACCAGTCTGAAATGCATCGTGACTTGAGGGGAAATTTATCAGGTTACGAAGGAGTTACGAGGTTACGGAGACTCTTTAACAATGTAACTGCCTTGATTAAAAATTTTTGTTGACCATGTTTGGGATTTTAAGACCCCCGACGCACGTCTGTGTTGACCCCTGGCGTCAAGTGCAAGTAGCAATTAAACAGCACTATATAGTGATTACATAATTTGGTCTGAATTTGCTCCTACATGAACTTACAATATAATATGCTACGAAATTGATCGAGTCGATAATTGTGGCCATAACCCGTATCCAGACTAAAACCATATAGGGAACACCGGAAAGTCAAAATTAACATGGGGACTCAATTTTGTCTACTATAAAGCATATAGCAAAAGCGCCAGGATATTCATGCTCGAAAATGTTAAACTTGAAACTAACCCTTAGAAGCATGCACTGGTGAAATGCAATAGTTCTGTTCTCAATATTCTAATTTCGAAGATTAGTCTGAGCTTTGATAGTTATATAAAATTATCCCGAAGCATTTGGTAATGTTGATGCCGACACCTGGCGCCAATTTTAGGGCCACTTTTAACCAAACAACGTAGCGCCCATGAGCAGCTTGCTCATTTCAGGGTAACAATACGACAACAAGTTTTTATATTTAAAATGTCGCTAAAACATGTCGCTCTTAAAAATTTTTTAGTGCTTAAACTATGGATTTGTTATGAAGAGTGAAATTAACGCTTTTATCTCTACAACACGGATTGTTATTAGAGATTACACCCTCGCTGGTGTTCGAACTCTGCAGCGACCCGCGCGCTGAAGACCCGTGGACAATATTAGTAATTATGAACAAGCATACCAAATTATGAACAAAATTGGGGTATTTCAACTGCGAATAAATGATGAATGGGTAGAAAGACGAAATGGAAGGCCAAAATCTTCACTCTGCGTTCTATAACGACGTATCTGTTGTAGAGATCACACAGATGAATATCAATTCTAGCGGAACGTCAATTCGCTAGATAGAATATGATCACAGTTTAATAACCGTTTCAAGCGGGTTCATGGGGTAGTGGTTAGCACGTCTGCTGCGCACGTGGAAGGCCCGGCGTTCTATTTCCGGTGGACCCATTGTTTAGCTTGAGCGGCATTTAACTAAAATAGCTAAGATAGCTTATACTGTTCTATGTATCTTGAGCTAGTCGTTTAAGGTGAAAAGGAGAAAGTATTGGATTCTAGGTAAAAGCTGGTTAAATTGAGTTATACACAACTATAGATTTACTTCACAGAAGTGGTGGTAATTTTCAAAGGGTACTCCTAATACAGCCGTTAACCGATGGTAAAAAAATTGTTACTCTAGAGCTTTATTTGTTAGACCAATAAGAGGGTAAAATAGCTACTTCAAGCTGAAACCTACACTTTCCGATCAGAATGAGCAACATTTTTCTTGAAAACACCGTATTATATCGTATTAATACACCAAAATTTGAGGGACCAAGAGGTAAAACACCCTTTTCAGGCTAAAGTTTGTTTATAATTTTATGTTAAAATCTGGGGTTTCAGACACCTCAAAGAATAGAACCAAACAACATTCCTGCGTTCACCAGCTACATGTTTATATACTTGCAAGCATGTTAATTTTAGACTACTTCCGACATCGCATGGAATCTGATCAATACTAAATACATGAATTCTGGTTTCGTTCGTGGAAAACGGCAAAGCTACTGTCGTAAGTTGAACTTCGATTACCAATTAAATCGAAGCTGCCGAAAGCGAGCTTAATATCGAGCTAATGTAATCAGAAACGCGGTATTGCGTTCTTTCCAGGAGAGCATGGCATTTTAGATCAATAAAGTAATGAAACTCAAAAGCATGAACATTTTCTGTGGTCTTCGAATTTTTGCCTAATTCGTAGCTGTACATAGTTTGCCGATTTTCAGCCCATCGCTACAAAAATGATAATTTATTCACGTAAGGGGTAACCACAAAGCATGAAAGTCTATCTGATTTATAGTGGCTGGGGTAAAATATTTCCAAGACTGCTGTTTATATCTGTTTCGATCATAATATTTAACTTTTGTGTTATTAATGCTATCTTTCGGCCAAGTGCTTTTCGTCTTGTTAGTAAGGATTAAGAAGCAAACAGAGTTTGCAGGGCGCGTGGGTTTTGCTAGAATGGAGCTATGTTTCATGACAGCAAAATAGTGTTTATCAGATTAGAAAAAGCCCAACGAGACACGCTTACGCAAGATGGATGTGAGACAAAAACACCAGAGGAAACGAATGTCCCAGATGGCACGTTATTAAAGGCTAGACTTCCACGTAAATAGACAATAATACACTTTTCTTGTCAAGTGAAATATTCGGTAACACCTTCTGTCTAAATTGTGCAAGAAAGCAGGGTTGCCACAAACAATTCCGTGAGATATTGACAGTGATTTGCTTCAAGTAAATACCGAAACATTCGTTAAACCGGTTTGGGTATTCTACTGACAATGATTGCTAAATTTACGCTAAAATCAGCACAAATAAGTTTATGTTTTATCGTGGAAAGCTTTTTTACAGTAAGATTCACTATACAAGCATTTTGCTTTTATGGTTATTTTCGCTTGGACTAAACTTGGCTTATAACGTGTAAAATTTGCCTCGTTTTGCGTCGAAAATGCGGTTATCACTAATATTTATCCACCGTTAAACTGGAATACTAGAATATTGATGCAGCATCTATGTAAAATGTAAAGACACAAGTGCTACTTCAAATCGGACCAAGTGACGCACTGTAAAAGGAAAAATATTTTTGGTTAAACTGTTTAGTA
>JASANE010006303.1:0-19208 GCA_030248225.1 Trileptium ribeirensis | reverse complement strand
ATATGTAACGCGTTACGTTGGTGCTGGTAGAAAGCTCATGCTGCTCCGGAAATAGCTGAAGTAGGATGTATTAAGTAACTAAGCTACAAATAAGTGTCAGATGCACACTCGGCTAAACGTGGCAAGACAAAAAGAAAATTAGTCAGCTTCTTCAATTTAATGCCATAAACTCGATGGCCTAAGAATAACGTGTTTTCCAGGCTAACTGTTTCGCTTGAATTACAGGTCTTGCCACAATTATTGACTATCGCTTTGCGATCGAGCGAGCACAGATTATTTCGAAATAAAATTATATTTTTTTCTCGAGCAAGTTGGGAGAGTAATGACACAACGGCGAGCGTGCAGCGATCAATTGTGGTGGGTGGACTGTGCCTTAAAACGTGTGAATCTGAGTAAGAAGCCGGAGGAGCACGTTTTCAAGCTGTGGCAGGTAGCCTGAGCCAACACGTTATTCTTAGGCCATCGAGTTTATGGCATTAAATTGAAGAAGCTGACTAATTTTCTTTTTGTCTTGCCACGTTTAGCCGAGTGTGCATCTGACACTTATTTGAGCTTAGTTACTGAGGCATCCTACTTCAGCTATTTCCGGAGCAGTATGTAGCTTTGTTGGAAGCTTTTGATACGGAATTGAAATGAATGCAATCTTTTCAATTGCCTTAATAACGTATAATCAACTTTCGGTATTAATTATGGATTCGAACTCTTAAAAATAGACGGGCATGCTTATCAATACTTTGAATCGATACAATCTTTCAGTGTTGAAATGGCACTGTGGGAAGGAGAATGCACCGAATTATGAAAATTAGTTTCGTATAGATTAAGTTTTTTTGAATGATTTTCGCGTTCATCTAAATTTCAATGGCGGACTGTCTTTAATTTATTATTAAAATAAAACTAACGATTGTCTATATATATGTATATAATTATAATGGCGTTATTGGTTCTTGAAAGTTATTGTTTATTAATAAATTTATCGTTATTTTTGTTATAGATTATGATCGGATCTGGCAGCGCCACCAACAACTATGGTCCTGTTAGTCATCAATTGCTTTCAGAACGATGTATTGTGGTACTAAAAGATGAAACGAACGGGTTTGGCCTAACCGTCAGTGGTGACAATCCAGTATTTGTTCAGTCGGTGAAGCCTGGTAAGTGTCTTTATTTGATGAAAAATAGGACCCATCAATTATTGTCGTATGTAAGTACTTGAGTATTTTCACTGTTATTTTTGGCTAAGATATGTAGTAAACCCATACTAGATTTTATGTTGTGACATATGTAGGCGCGTGAGCCATTGCGTCTGGCGATAGTATATACATATTAAGTTGTTTTAGGTAAGAAATGTATAATTGTGTATTAGAGGTGAGGCAGCGTTCGCGCGTGAGATGGGTAGATTATTTGTTGGCCATATAGAGTTGCGTTGATAATGGAAATGCTAAGCCCAATGGCGAAAATTGTGATCCCCGCGATCGCGTTTATACGTGCGGTAAGAATGTCCATAATTTGGTGTGCATAAATTGTGAAAATACATCAACCCAATAATGAGTTATAGATACACAGACAGACATTGAAGAATTTTTGCACTATTGATAACAATGTGAGGAAACAGTGCTTTTTGTGCTCGCTGAGTTTCACTATGTATATAGTACGCCAAACAGTTGCCCCACCCTTATACAAAACACAGTATTGGGTCTTGATAATGGTGTAAAGTCATGAAATGTTTCGACCCGGACCGGTCAATATTGGTCGGGGCTGGCTATGTCAAAAATTTCATTTGATACATCTAACATAAAATTTTGTCTAATTTAATTTGAGCCAACAGACATATACATATTTTTTGATCAACTTACTTTTGCACCTAGTCTACTGAGGATTAAGGGCAGTTTTGCCGTATGTACGCCATATTTCGGGAGGGATTGTTGTAACTCGTACCACAATAAGACGTTATGTAAAAGTTGGTAAACTATAAACCGTATGTAATTGGATAAGGAATGTTTATATTTTGTAAAGGCCATATTACTGTATAAACCGGAACAGCGTTTCATTTAGACTGCTCCTCGCCTGGGTTTCGTTAATTTTGAAGATACCCACGTTTCAGAAAAGGCTCATTTAGGCCATATTTGATATTTTTTTTGTAGAATGGAGATAATAAAATTAGCCCTGTACCTTCGAAATAGGTGAATTTTGGGCTTTACACTCTGAATTCAGTTAATTTATGCTATGGTCGTGGTTTTTTGTTATGTCACAGAATTTTTTGAAGATCTATTTTGTGTTAGACGGCGCATTGTTGTTTGTTTAGGTAGCCGTCGGTGCTGCCTTGCAAATCTCAAATTGATCGGTAATTGACATTCCTCTCCGGAGAGTGTTCTGTGTAATCTTATCTTAGTAATATTTACTAATTTTAGATAATAATGTTTTTTTTCGACTATGACAACACAAAGCCCACAATAACTATTACGGCTGTACCTGGCCTCTACTGTATAAATAATTATTATTCGCTCGCTGCGACCGTTTTTTTTGATAAAACGAATTTTGTGGTTCTATGCGCGTAACTTACACCCAGCGGTACTAAAAATATTCCATTTGGTCATTAATCTGAAGACGGAGGCAGGCGAATAATTATTGTTTTTTGTTGTGGCACAAAACAGCTATTTAAAAATAATGATGCTACCACCTAGACAGACGACCTCCGTTATAATAATGATTATTTATTTGAGGATCATTGCTATAGATAATTTTTATTATTATTGGTGTTGTTGTTTTTCCTATAATGTAATCGTAATAATACATTAGGTTTCCGTTTTTGAGTTTCGTTTTGTAAGAGTAAACAAAAAATGAACTTTTTAAGGGGTCAAAATATTTGTTTCATAATAATAAATAGAGGCGCGGGGTTGTTATTAATATTACTACTATTAACATATATATATACGAGTGTCTTGATAACTGGTTGTCAGATAAAACAAATTTGGGGGAATGTTGCATTATAGCGGTAAGCTATTGTTACACAAACATACATGTCACTTTAGACCTGGTTCCATTATACTATAAGTATAAATAATAGTACATATATATATTATAAGTTATATCAAGAGTGCATTATGGAAGAGTGACACGTCCCTGCGCTCACATGTTAGCCCGTGTTTGATGATACGGGCGTTTTCAGCCTGATCCCTTCCCCAGTTTCTGGGGGGGGTTGTTCGGACCCCCCTCAATTTCTAGGGGAGGTGGATGGTCGGACCCCCGCCCCCAGTTTTTTTTGGGGGGGGGTAGTTCGTACCACCCAGTTCTAAGGGGAGTATTATGTGAAGCGATATTTCTATAATTGAACCGTTTCAGTTATTTCATATTTACGTCTTCGCTTATATATTTCAGCTTTGTTTTAATATAATTTTTCCAAATCTTTGATTATTATCGCTCTTCTTCGCGTCTGGTATAGTTCTTTAGTTTGATTACAATCATATTATACCCACCTTCGCGCGCATAATTTGAATGAAACCGAACAGTAGCTCCAATGGCTAGAGAATTTCACTTTCGCTGCAGCTTTTCTAGGTTGATTCCTCGAAACTAACTATAATGCATACATGCTCAACATTCGAGGTTCCAGTGGGTAGTCGGGTCGTCGGCCTCCCAGTGGAGGAGGGAGGGGCGGCGGTTTATCTGTGAGGGAGGGAGGAAGCGTCGAATGTACATCGATAAGAACATTTGGGTTCAGCGCCTGCGTCACCTCCAGGGGAGTAGGGTGACCGGTTTGGAGTGGAGGGAGAGGGGTAGTATGGACCTTTGGCGGTTGGTCCGCACGTCAGGGGGTACTTATGTCCCCCTACCCTTGTGAGCATGTATGCTATAATGGTTAGCCTATACTGGAAGTGCAAATTAGATCAGGAGGTAAGGGGATAAAGCACTAAATCGTTATGCACGAAACACTTCGTATTGAATCTTGCGTATATTTCTATGAATGAGCATGCGGAGCATAAGTTCTCAAGTACAGTTTTTAGGTAGGGCAACAGGGAAGTGCGGTTTTAGTAATTTTTTGCCAAGCTTTTGATGTTTCTGTTTTTAGAAAACTATACTATGTGTCACAGTGCTATAGAGATGCAACAAGAGGTAGATATGTATGTTCAATTCAAGTTTTCCCCTATAACAGAAACCACTATAGGGGGACTTGAATTGATCCGATATGTTGAGCTACTATGAGAGGCCGGGAAACAGAATATCAGATAATATATAATATCAGATAAGATATGGTATTATCGGTATCCAAATTCAAATGCTGCACTTACGCCTCCGAATTACTATTTTTGCTGCATAAGCGGTTGCTATATGTTAAATGTTAAAAAGTTTGAAATAAATGTTTCCAACACTTATCAGGACACATGTCAACAGGGATGCGAAGATCGCCGGGGGCACCCTGTAATTTTTACGGCGGCATCCTGAATTTTCCTTTGGCTGTACAGGCACTTGTTCCAATATGATTGTAATTAAACTAAAGAACTATAACAGACGCGAAGAAGAGCGACAATAATCAAAGATTAGGAAAAATTATATTAACACAAAGCTGAAAATATATACGCGAAGACGTAAATATGAAATCACTGAAACGGTTCAAATTGTAGAAACATCGCTTCACATAATACCGTCCTAAAACTGGGGGTCCGAACTACTTCCCCCAAAAAACACGGGGGGTCCGAATTGCCCCCGAGAAACTAAGGGAAGTCTGAGCATCACTACCCCCCAGAAATTGGGGGGTCCGAGCTACCCCTCCCCAAAAAAACTGGGGGAGGGTCCGAGGTACCCCCAGAAACTGGGGGGATGTCATGGCATCTCGACCCCCAGGAACTGGGGTTCAGGCCGAAAACGGCCGTATCATCAAACACGGGCTAACATGTGAGTGCTGCAATTGTCATACTCTTCTGTAATGCACTTTTGGTTATATTAATATAAATTATATTATAGTTTCTATTTATTGCCACTGTCTCTGATGTTTGTACAGAGGGGGGCTTATATATTTGCTATGGGGTACAAAATTTCAAATGGCAAAAAAGTTTAAAATAATAATAATTGTTTTTGTCGGAAGAACTGTTATTAAGGGTGGTTGGGAAAGGGATTACGTTTATTAACGTTATCTTCGGTGCGTACTCTCGAACTTGTGCTGAACACTGCTTGGGGAATTTGGGCGGGGGGTTTACAAAATATTCGAGCAGGGTTCAAGTGTAAATTATAGGCGAGATAGTAGTAGTTTAGCTGAGAAACATTTTTTAAACGATATCAATATATAAAAAGCGCATTTTGTCATTTTTCGAGAAAAATTTTTTTGCACGTTAGGCACCCGCTCGTAGTGAGAGTATATAGTGCATTCGTCATTAGGCAGCTGTGGAATTTTTGTGGTATACAGTACTCGCCAGAAATGAGTGCTGTTCATTCGATGTACACTGTATAATCCATATTTAAATGATAATGTATTTGGGAACAGAATTTCTGCAAACTGAAATCGCCGAAATTCTGTCCGAACACAAGGTCTCATTTCTGGCACTTGAATTTGATTTTGACAATTTTCGGTTAGCGAAAAACCGAATGAAATTACGGCTGTTTTTCATAACAAGGGTTTCCGATTAGATATCGGTAATGACAGAATAGGATGGTTGGCGGGGTCACCTTACGTTTACTCACGCATTAATATAACCCAAAAACAAATCGGCGGTGCTATAAAACTATTGACTGTTCTTTTAAACAACTATAGTGGGCATACCCTTAACAATATTCCAACACGAACCACATGTTTTCAGGTTCGAAGAAAATCTATAGCCAATCGTTCGCAAAAAATTAGCAGCTATTGAATTGCCATTCACACATTTTTCGAAAACGATTTACTTTTAAAACACCTGTCGCCGTACTCTCTTTATAATAGACATACAGTTTTGGCTAAAAATAAAAATATTTTTGTAGTCACCGTGTTTTGAAATCCACTGCGCAATGCTCAAAAGACGGAATATTGTCCAAACGTATGGTCTTCTGGCACCT
This sequence comes from Trileptium ribeirensis, assembly GCA_030248225.1. Lineage (NCBI taxonomy): Eukaryota > Metazoa > Nematoda > Enoplea > Enoplida > Thoracostomopsidae > Trileptium > Trileptium ribeirensis. Next base: position 13,190 of record JASANE010006303.1, on the reverse strand, counting down.
AGTGCAATATTGAAGCTACTTTGCGTAACGTTGTTTAAAAAGTTGAATAGCTTTAGAAATAATGAAAACTGAAATGCGTAACGCTAACTGCTTTATTAGTTTTCCTCGCACTGAAAAGAAGTCTTCCCTTTTAGTATGGCTTGGCTCGATAGATCTCAACACCACCAGCGAACATTTTTTATTGTATGATTCCGCTCAGTGAACTACATCGATGAAATGTTCAGTATCCGGGTCGTGTACCGAGAAATATTGACTAGCAGCCTCAGTACCAATGTTTCCCAGCAGAATACTTCAGTTTTACGCTCTAGCCGCACTATTTTCGCCCAAATTTAGATTTAGTGTTTGCAATGTACTTGTTGGTAGAGCATAATATAAAAGTCCAGGTTTGGTCTTGCTAAATATACTCCTATTAGGATTCATGTCCAAGAATAAAATTTTTTGGAAAAGCATGGATTGTTTTATGCTAACGGGTGTGTTTACCGGTGGTTGGAAATGCGAAAAATTTGCAAGTGGGTTTTATTGTCGGGGACCTCCCAGGGTTTTGTCTCAACACCCGTTTTTGTCAGCTCCATCCAAAATTTTGAACAATCCATTTTATCATGACCTAACTGAAGAGCATCACTCTGTTAACTAAAAATATTAGTAATTTTAGACGGCGAGGCAGCACGAGCCGGAATCTACCAAGGTGATCGTATCGTTAAAGTAAACGGAACGATTGTGAGTGGAGCAAACCATACGGACGTTGTGAAGTTGATAACCGGTGAGCGTTTGTTTATTTCTAAAGTTATTATTTGTTTAAACTCTGCGTTTGATTTTGTAATAATATTGTTAGGTTGTTATACAGTCACGAGTACAAGTAAGTTGAGACGCGGACGGAAGTCATTTGGACTGGTCTGGGACACACGCAATTTCGTCTGACTGCGGCCGAAGCGAATTTCGTCTGGACGCGGACAGTCGTAGTAATTGCTTTCGTCGTTTGCGCACTTACTTGTGTCCGTAACTGTATCACATCATAGTCCACCAATCCGTGCCTCAGTTTATACACCATAATTAGATCAGCCTGTGCCTCCTCGCTTTAAATGTCTGCAAACGGAGAGCCTCTATTCGGTTGGTATACGGTTCAGAAGCCACATCTGGAACCATTTTCGTGTAGCGCCACTGAACTCGTTCCAAAACGACAATGTCCCGGTCGAAATAAAGATTTCATGCACAAGAAACATATTCAAGTTTAGATCGCACCAACGACTTGTACAGCGCCATATAGCCAACATCATCCAAATACCGAAAGGATCGTCTAATTAGACCTATCAATTTATTGCAATCATTTGCAACTTTCACACTGTGTTTGGCCGCCTTCAAATCACCTAATATAATCACACCATGGTTCTTGAAACCAAAGTGTCGACATTTTCTCTCAGTACCGTCGACGGCATAGTAATACCCGGATTGAAGTTACCGAAGTGAATACATCTGAGCTTACCTACATTAAATTTCACCCTTCGTCTGTGCACCAACGATTGAAATTGTTAAGATCGAGCTGCATCCCCTTGGTGTCTACAAAGGTGAACTGGCGGTGGATGGGACGTATCAGCTTTGTGTCGTCTGCGAACTTCATTACACTATATGTAGCAGCTTCATCAATGTCATTAATGAGCAATACGAACACCGACGACCCAATGACGCTTCCCTGCAGAACGCCGCTAACTACGGCTATTTTTTCAGAGTATCTAGTTACGTAATTTAACGACTTCTATGACAGAATCTAGAAACACCTGTTTTGAGGTTTACCGAGATCAGCAGTTTCCTCAATGATACTTTGGAACAGATTGATTTTCGCTGATTGCACAAGGTATGATTTAAGGGCGCTGAATTTGGCATATATGAACCTTCCTGTTATGTTGAACGGTTGGTACCACATTTGACAAACTCAGGTTACATGTAAACCTATAATATTATGCGCCAGTAAACTTAAAATATGCCCAGCCCCAATCCTGTTTTGCAAAAAGCGATCGGGGACCGCAATCCGTTGTTATGAAACAAACTGCGGTTTTGCCATCGACTTTTCGCGAACGATATTCAACCAAATTTTGATTTCATATTGTAAAATTCAATTTTGTAGTCGAACTAAATACTCATCTGTTTCAATACGTAGCCGAATAGTTCAAGAACTCTTCGAAAATGTATCTTTGCACTAGTCAACGTTCTTGAAATACATCGACCTAGTCAGTTTCATGTTAAAAACACATTTTCTTGCTCGTAAAGATGCTAGCGGATATGTTCGCGAACCTGCGCTATACCCTTGCACAAATTAGTTCGCGAACAATTTTATTCGTCATCGCGAAACCAAATACATTTTTTTACAAAATCACATTTTTTTTTGCAAAAACAGAATTGCATATAAAATGCATACGTTTAAGATCAGAACTCTCAAATAGTGTGTTCGCGAACAATAGGGCAAACTATGTTGACAGAGTATATTAAAAGGAATGTGATAATTAAATAAATCCTGGTAACTAACGTACAGCGTAGCATTCGTGAATATCAAAACACGCTCTTCTGTTCGCGAACAATTACGTTTAATAATATTCTGATCAAAAATCAAATTAAATCTCGCATAACGCAGTCACGTTCGCGACCGGTGACGTGTTGCATTATTGTAATTATATTGGATTAAAAGTCTCACCCGCATAACTTATTCATGTTCGTAAACAACAATCGATACGCGCTGTGCTTCCTAGTCTGCATGTTTGTTAGCTAACAAAATGTGAGGTCGGATGCTATAATGTTTCCGAATGACAAGCCTCAAATTAAAATTCTGTAAAAATATCTTCAACAACAACTAAACAATTTCATTAAAATGTTCGGCAACATTATTTATACGCTTTTAAACTGTTGCCGCAAATGTTTTTAAACCGTTTGAAGATGGATATAGGATCGCTAAAAATGTTCGATTATCCATTTTTTTTGGAATGACAAAAGAGGATTTTTGCTGGGCGCTCATGTCGACCAACTGGGTTCTATAGTTTGGAAATTTTTAATAATTTTTGGAAATTGTCTTAATAATTTAACAACGTGCAACGAAAAAGCGAATATATGGCATGAGAGTTTTGAACAGTTTGTCGCAGATTTTGAAAAAAGACTACATGCATAAATTATTTACAGTCCTTCTATTGTAATGGTCGAGAGATCACAGCTCGCAGTCAGTTTTAGCTGGTACTGCACATATGACCTCAGGTTATTTTACTAGGTGAATTTAACGGCGTTGATTTAAAATATATATTTTAATAATTACCGTTGGGTGTTTACCTTAGGTGTAAATAGATATTGATTCAGCATTAACTATGCTCCATTTTTGAGCTTTACGGCAAATGCTGACGTGGGCATTATACCATAACAAGTTATGCTCTGAAAATGGCTATCGACGACAGACAATTACTCGCAGATAACATTTACCAAACAACCGACGTTTAGCAAAATGTAATTTTCAATATATTACTGAATAAATTTATCCTAAGAATGACCATTCTGTTGCCTAGTTGCAACATACAGTATGAAACACCAGTTTATTTTAAGACCTATAAGTTGGGAACTGATTAGTGGCATTCCTTAAATTTTGTTACTGGTGAATGCGAGCATAGAATGGCATGGCACATAATGTAAATTTATTTGCTTTTATCTTCTTTAGTTTGCAAGAACGGATTGACCAAATCTCTTATTTCGGGCAAAATCAGTTGATATTAAGGTGTTATCGTCTGTCAAGTAGTAAGGGCAACGTTAGGCTTTAAAATTTTTCCAATGTACATGGTAGTATACCAAATTACCTGTATTACATATATACCCGTCATGAAACAATAATATCTGGGCTCTCCATTATCTGAAAAATTTTCCCGGGGGTATGAACCAGGGGCCCCTGGTTCTGAACCGGGGGCTCCCGATTTTGCTAGAGGGTATTTTTCCAAGAGAAAAACGGTTAAAAATCGTGTTTGAAACACTGTAAAAACACTTCTGATGGAGAGAAAAACCGATTTTGAAGCAAATTTTGACAGAATTTTTGAAATTTTTGGCTTCAAAACGCAATTTTAGTACAAATTTTGATCAAATTTTATGTACTTTGTACCTATTGGAAACAAAATATTGTGTAAGAGGTGGCGAACCGGGAGGAGTCCAAAATTTTGCCGGGGGGCATGAACCGGGGGAGACCTGTTCTGAACCAGGGGGAACAGAAAAATGCACCACCCCCAATTTGGAGAGCCCAGAATATTTTTAAAGTTGCTATTGTGGGCCAACACCTTGCCGGTTGAGTTGCTGTTGACTTGGTATTCGTTGGTACAATTTCGATTTGACATTCACTGATCATAAACGATTATAAAAAAGATTGGAAAAATAAATATCACAGCAACTAAAATCTCTCCACAGGGGAATGCTTATGGTTATGGGAAATGTAGTATACAGTTACAATCAGAATTAAGTGCTCAAAAATCGATCGAAGCTTCGTTCGATTTCGATCGTTTGCGTTTAAACGAAAATCGATCGCTTGAACGAAAATCGATTAATTTTCGATTTCGTTAAAAAACAATTTAATAAAAAATGTTAGTTCGCGTTTACTTTAACGAATTTCGATTGTGTTAAAATAAAATATATTTTAATAAAAAAACGTTAGTTTGCGTTTAATTTATGCGCGAGTAAACTTAAAATGACCCCGGCAAACATCCTATTTTGTATTTAATTGAATAAAATCTGTTACGGAACGCTTTTTGGTCAATTAAAATTCGGCGTAAAATTGTTCGCGAACACAGCGCTCGCGATTGAAATCTGACCATTTTGTTTTCACGAAAATTGAAATAAAATTATCCAAATGTTTGAGAACGAAAATTTGTCGATTTGATTGTGACGTAACTTTTGCATTAAATTTGTTCGTGAATACTGTATAATCCAAATTTAAATGATAATACATTAGGGAGCAGAATTTCTGCGAACTGAAATCGCCAAAATTTTGTTCGAACACAAGGTCTAATTTCTGGCACTTGAATTTGATTTTGACAATTTTCGATTAGGGAAAACCGAATGAAATTAAGCCTGTTTTCCGCAACAAGGGTTTGCGATTCGATGTCGGTGAAGATAGAATAGGATGGTTGGCGGGGTCATCTTAAGTTTACTCATGCATTAACGAATTTCGTTTAAACGACGATCGATCGATTGCAACTTTATAAGCACTTAATTCTGCTTGTAACTGTAATTTTGCTGTTATGAAATAATACATGGACATGATTGCTGAGTAAGTTAAGATAAAAATATTTATGGTATATACATATGAAATGACATTGCTAGCCCATCGGTTTCCGCACAGCATCTAGTTTTATTTTATATTAATCCTGTAAGCCAAACAGTCCGATTATGTTTTTTGAACCCTCGTTATTAATATACAAAACAAATGAATGAATGTGGCATATTGCTTTCGTTTCTTTGTAGTTTAAAAAATGGGGTTGGCGAACACCATCTTAATTATGTCTTATCGGCATTTAAAAATGAAATTTTGTTAACAGTTTGTGGACAGGCATGATTTTACAACTGTAACAATGTACTTAATGAAGGGTGCATCAAACACTTTTGTTATTTTAGTGACTGAATGAAAATTCAGGTGAGGCGCACAAGGGTTTAATTGGTCACCTTGTTGTTAATATTTTAGTTTGCTTTGTCAAAACAGCTTTGTCATATCTATAATAATGGCGAAAACATTGAACAGTAAATTGGAAGGGGTTCAGCGCCTTGCTTGTTTTCGATATTTTAGTAAGTGAAATATGAAATGGCCTGAGCAAATTTTTAGAAAAATAATGTTTTAGTTGTTTGGTTGTTTTCGATATTTTAGTGAGTGAAATAGTTAAAATTACATTATTATGACTGAAAACATATTTTTCAGTATATAACAAACGTTGCTAATAACTAATTATTGCTCTTTTTTCACATTCCCGTTTGCGGAATTTTTTCTAACTTGCGTAGATATTAGTACGGTTGAAATATTGTGTTTTATTTGTCATTAATTTCACTATTGATATTTGGGCTCTCCGATTGCTGCCAATTTTACTAGGGGGGATGAATCGTCCTCGTATTTTAGGAATCATGGGCTCATGATTATGCCAGAGGACATGAAATGGGGCCCCACGGCTGAACCGAGTGTTTCGAAATTTAAAAATCAAATTAATTAAAAATTGTCAAAATTTAATGTTTGCGAGGGAAGAGTTAGAACTCGAGTCAGAAGCGCTACCAAAACGCTTCTGGTGGAGGTTACTGTGGTTTTTAGGCAAATTTCGATATTGTGCAATTTTTAGCTTTATAATGGAGTGGAGTGTTAGTAAAAATTTAAGTCAATTTTTGTAACTGGGTGTTGTTTTTACGGTGGAAAGAAAAAATTTTGCCATGGAGAAATTTATCAGTAGCAGTCAAAAATTTTGCCGCGAACCGGGAGGCATCCGCTTTTTTCAGAGGGATTTTGTCAGGCCCAACGTGTAATTTAGATAGCTCTGGGATATTCGTTTTTGCATGCTCGGCATTGTGAATTTTTCCGGCTACGAATGCATTTTAGAACGATCATATGTGGCACTGACTATTATTGGCCGACCTCGTCCATCGTGTTACGATCGGAACAATAACCCTACAACTTCCCCACCTCTTGTGAGCAACAACCTGTGTTGTCATAACTGCCGCTGCAACAGCAATACCGGTAACGATGATGCCTTATGTTGCCACCAATGTGCTTGTGATAGCTTTGCCAGCCATAATAGCCTTACATCATCAGTAGTGCCTCAAAATGCCGATCTTCCTCATGAAATAACATCGCCGCTGTTGAATAAACGACAGTTGGATTTGGCGCTGTGCGGTCTTCAACAACAACTGCCAATTATCAGCCGGTCACTCTCACCAACTCGCCGCATTGAGTCACCAGATAGTGACGAACCCGTGAAGAAGTATGGCCCGACTGTAAATGTTGCGGTGAAGACACGAAAAGGCAATGCCTTGCTTCGAAGAAGCAGTAGTCATTCGAAGAAGCGCGGTTGTGCAGCTGCAATGGCCAATTTCAATAGCAGCCAGGGTCATGGGCAGCCTTTGATTTCGCAACCGAAACCTGTTGCGGTAAGTTTATTTTTTTCGCATATATGTAGAGTTCTTGCCAGAAATAAATAGTTTTTCCCTCGAAGTTTGTTCGATATTCTTTCGAGAAATTCATAATTTTGCTCCAAAATGTGTTCTAATTTGTTCCGGACGTGTTTGAAGTATTTGACGTGGTTTTTTAATTGGTTCGAGAGCTTATCGAAGTTTGTTCGATTAGTATGTGAGTGTTTCTTTCTAAAATAAATATTAAATGTTGTTCGATATTATTGTTCGGTCGAAAGGTGACGGTCATTTCTTAAGAGTGCTGTAGTTTGACAAAGTTTTCGTTTTTCTCGCCTGAAAGCGGATGTGATGGTTTGAACCTTTGTCTTTTTTGTCGAGTCAAGCTACATAACCTGTCCTACTTTTGGTATCAAATTACTACCAAGAATTTACGGTTCAAGTCGTACTTTTTGATGAAGCAATTATGTTGTAATGTAGACATTATTTTGTTAATTAGAAGTAGCTGTCGTTTATTTTTGTCTTCACTAAACCTTTGTATATGAAGAGTAAATAAACTTTTAAAAAAGTATGACAATCTGTCAAACTCAAGTAATATGTACTTAAACTTATCCGATGATATGTTGTTGTTTCGCCATCGTCCGTTGATTTTTCACTAAAATATCTTTTTACTAATTTTGCTACAATAACATTAGATTTAAGCTTATCGTGGTTTGTCGGAGAAAAATCACAAATCCCGTGACAAGGGATTTGTGAGTGCAACGAAGAGAAACCATTGACAGTGATGTGTCTTTTACCGATTAAAAGTTGAATTCCTTCTTTTCTGTGTTTTATTCCAGTCGGATGTAGCGATTTAGTGATACGTTTCCGGTGGGTATTTTGGTGTCTATAGGTTTTTGGGTCGCCCGTTCGGGAGGTTTTATTTTTTCTATGTCTACAGGTGTGCGTGTACACACTATCTGATGAATTTGCAGTTTTGGTTTTTTTAATTTTCCAGGTCTTTTCACGCCGAAGATTAAAAAAAGTTGTCGATATTGGCCCTATGGTTAGTTCTGTAGCGCTGCTGCAAAAGTTGTCCAAAATCCATCCATGTTTTACAAACGATGTACAAAGTATAGGGGTATTTGTTTGGGTGTTGATTGCAAATTTTTTTTATCGTTTCGAGGCATAACGCGGGAGATATCAAAAAGGTCTTTGGCATTATATTTTATACATGCTTTGGACGTTATTTTGGCATGGTTCGGTGGCTCTGTTTATAAAATTGGTGAAGTAAAGACGCACAACTGGTGTTTTTGGCCCAAATATCAGATTTTTGCCCGGATTTGAAATCATAACTCGGTTTTGGGGTCAAAATTTTAAAAAAATCGAAACATTAAATGAGGAACATTACTCGCCAGATATTTTTTTGCCTAAATTAATATGTTTCGTTGAAAACTGCTGGCTAGTCCAAACGTCGGAATTTATAGCCGGGGGCCCCCGGCTCACTTGTCGGGGGTGCTGGGTTTTGCCGGGGGGGACAATTTTTTTGCCAGATTTTGTCGCGTTTAGAGGTTAATTTTTCTCAGCAGGGGGTTTTGAGCCGGGGCACCCGAATTTTTGCCGAGGGGTACCTCCGTTTTGCCGGGGGGGGGCAGCCGAAAATGCCGGGACCCCCACTTTAGACCAGCCAGAACTGCGGAGGAGAAGCATTGTGAACTTACTGTCAAAACACTATTTTTGGATCTGATGGCGTCCAAGTAACCCCAAAATGGCCAAATTTCGCTGCCAGCTCCTGTTTGAAGCCTTTAAATTAATTTCGACTGGTCAAATTATTGTTTGGATGACAGACATTAGGTCGGAGAAGATCAAATTTATTTTAGGACAGATGATTTTGGCTCTGCTAGCCCCCTAAAATGGCCAGATATTTCGACTGAAGCCCTTAAATTAACTTTGGCTGGGCAAATTGTTGTTTGGGTAACACATACTACGTCGACGAAGGACAAATTTATTTTCGGACAGCCTAACAATGATTTTGGCTCTTCAACCTCCCCCCATTTTTATATTTCACCCCCAAAAATGTGTAAATTTAGGTGTCTGCTCCTGTTTGAAGCACTTACATTAATTTTCGCTGGGTAACTTATTGTTTGGGTGACAGATACTAGGTCGAGGAAGGCCAAGTTTGTTTTTGTGCAGCCTAACTATAATACTTGATACGACAAAATTATGATGTCCAATTGTGACCTCAAGTAATGGTTAGGCTAAGATGAACAATAATTATGTGTACGACCACCTTAAAGGGAATACTCTACATTATACGCTTGGGGGGATTCGCGAGAACGACCAGGCTATCCGCGTCATCAATAATCGGTGGTTGGGTTTCATTCACAAAGCATAGATTTTCTTGGTTGCATTGCAGTGAAACTCCATTTTGCATTACATTTGTTTCACTGAATTCGACTGCTTTCCAATCGCAAATGCTCCGTGTAGCCTATTGCAGTGATTCTCTTGAGATGACTAATCTTTTATACAATAAGTTTTGCGATCGTTTTTTTCAAGTAATTTGTGACGTAAAAGTCCATCGTTTTTGTTTTGTTTTCGAAGTTCGTTAGTTTGTATATACGTACCTGTTTTTTGCTGAAGGACACGCTGGGGTCATTTCACGCTACGATGTCCTTTTGTCCCAGAAAAAATGACTAACTAGTGAAGCTCGCTTGCGAGCCAGAATTCGAGTGGTGAGAACAATCCCCCCGTAGTCTGTTGTAGAAAGCACACACAAACAAAGCCTACACACAGTACGCAGGTGCAGCATTATATAAACCGTGAGTGATGAGTCATAGTTACGCCCGCCTCTTTTAATAGCCAAAGTATGCAGTTAACAAAACATCATACAACGAGTACAAAAACAATGAACTAACAATTTAATAATTCAATAAACCCTAAACTGACCGTGAAAAGAACGTTAAAGAATTCAAACCGACACTTGAGAAAAATCTCATTTTTCATACCAAGTATGAAGCAGAAGTGAGAAAAGTGTTTGCCACACAACATTTTTGACACTCGCAATCAGCTTGTTGATCTAGAAAACCCCCTATCCGACACTAAAACCAACAATAAGCAGCAGACATTTAGGTGCATTTCCCACGACTTTTCACCAAATATGAAATTTGTCGCCAACTATAAGCTTATAGACTCCAGATTGGGAAGTAGTTGAAAAACTTGTTATATATCATTGGAAAGCCCTGGTAAAGCTACATGGAACAGGCTTATTAGTTTACGGATATCGCAAAAACTGGAGGGGGTGCCCGAAAAATGTGCCAAAATGACGTCATTTTGCCCCATAACTTTTCCCACGAGAAAAAAATTCTAAAATCTGGCTCCGTCACTACACCTAAATCGACCATTGCGGTTCGAATAAGCTATATTGCATCAAAATCCGCCCAACCGTTATCGAGATCCAGGCGCGACAGACACACACAGACAGGACCTCCTCAACCCCCCTCCAAAGCCAAAATAGAAAATTCTCGTTCCACTTGCTCGCTTCGCTCGCGAGTGGAATGAGCTCGCTCTCCACAATATTAAAATGGTGGATAAGGGATTCTATGAAAATACATTTTGACTAAAATAAGTAATACTGTATCATAAATTTGTTAACGATGAAAAGACGACAAAAATTTATACAGTTTTGAAAGTGGAAATGTTTTGGGTTTCTAAGTAACTGGTAACTTGGGACGATCATAGTGAAACGTCTCTACCTTTACGCCCTAAGGCAAATATGGTGTATATATTAAAATTGACCGCCTAAAGCCAAAATATGTAGATACAACGATATAAACCTCTTCCCAGAAAGTCACACGAAAACATAATCTTTGATAATAGTGTCTTCTCGGCATCATTGAATTAACAAAATTATGGCTCTCTACAGATTATGGAAAATTTTGTAACTAACCGCGGAATGCAATGTTAAGATATCCGGATTAACCCGTTATTCCTATTACATAGGAAATCGTTACCAACCTGGCACATAGAAACTAAAATTTTGGCTTTGTTCCATTCTGTTGTGCGCATAGGGCTAGACTTGGTCTATAATATAGGTTTTAGTGGTTTCTGAATAACGTTTGAAGCAATTTTATTTGTAAGATGTGTACCTAATACGACGCGTGCTACGTGTCTCCAGCATGAAATAATACTAGTTTTCTTTGAAAGTTCCGATTTATAGATTTTGTAATTTTCTGCTTTTTATATCGTTGCAAGAGGAAATAAGCGATTCCCATGGTTTTAATATATGTGGAAATGGCCACGACGTTGTGGTTAATGGGGAATTCAATTTTCGGGGCCATTGCAGTAGAACCGGGGCAATAAGCATGACCGGTGGCGTTGGCTTCGAGTCACGGTGCAATAGGATGGCATTGAATATCTATTGAAATGAAGTCACAGCGAACTATTGTAATCTTGTTTCCGAATTATGTTATAGAAGATTATTCTGAGTTCTCTGAATTTGTACCTTGTATAATTTTTTCCAGGGCTACCAAATTTTTGGCACATTTATGGGGTAAAATTTTATTACCGCCTTTGTCGGAGTCTCTGATGTTTTTAAATTATTTTTATTAATGATCAAAATGTTTATTAGCTAAAACTATTACATACAGTTAGCTGGCGTTTTATTTTGCATAGTGTTATGGCTTGGAATTCGGTACTGATAAAGCCACGTCTTTGTCTATTGGAGAGATCCTGAAACGGAGTGGGTGGCAGGAAGACATAGGTGCGCAGCCCCTCAGAAATCCAGACGGAGGGACACACCCGTGCCGCATCAAAAAATCTGCTCAGTTTCATTCGACTGCACTTAGTATTACCTATATATGGTTTCCAAGGTTTTATCACGTGTTTCTATTTGAACATAACCCCTACCCACGGCCACTCAGTTTCAAACTCTCTTCAGTTTGCCTAGTTGATTACGCGATCCACATCTTTTCATACGTCGACATTGCCTGTGTCCGTGTTTTGTCAAGAGGAGTCCTATGTTTTTCTGAATAATAATAAGTCATTATGAATACTCACATTCTGTTGAAGAAGAGACAGCACTAAAGATTGAGGACTACTTGGACGTATGTCGCATTGCGTGACATCTAATTCATTGTATATAGTGTTAATACTGAAATTGTTTGCTTTTGTTCGTTTAGCTGTGTTTAATTGCAGGAGTCATGATGGTTTCTTGAGAAAGCATCGTCTCACTTTTTGATTTAGGAATCTCTATGAGAATGAATGATTCTCAATTTATGAACGAAAGGATTAGAATTTTATTTTGAACTCAACGGAACATAAAAAATTCCAAAATATAGAATTTTTTCACAACGTTCATCAGTCTGCACGCGTAGTGACCTAAAACAAAGTAACCAGCGTGTTCAGCGTCGTAAGTATTATATAATCTCTGATCTAACTAACCTCTAGCAAGCTTGAAACTTATATAAAATTTTTAATAATTAAAATTATTAAGGGTATTTTTTCGAGACTTTGACCCCTGGTATCCTGGATACTTAGAGCGATTTTCGAGCAGGTTAAATACTATATATATATAAGCCCAGATTTAACCTCCAGTTAGCTAGAAACCCTTCCAAAACTTAAAATTTAAGTTATTGATGGTATCCTTGATACTATGGCCCTTAGTACCCTCAATGCTTGGAGCGATTTTCTAGCGGGTTAAATATTATATAAGTTCTGATTAGGGAATGACCGGAGCCGATATTTACCGGAACCGGAGCCGTCCATTTAAACTGGAACCGGGACCGGAACCTGGTCTTCGAAATTTATATATATAGTAAAACAGATGAAGGTAAGAAATGAAGGTATAGTTGATATAAAATGCATTAAAAATAACTTTTGCATTAAACTTAATGTATTGCGATGGCATTGTTGCCTTTTTGAAACTTTAAAGAGACTGAGGAAGCTAATAATGTTTATTTATCGATCAATATGTCGGTTTTTGGATCCCACAGCAAAAAATACCTTCCACTATACACCATTACGTATACAGCGTTAAATTGAATCTGTTTACAACGCACGGAGTGTAGACTAAACACTTTCGCTCTGTCTCCGGTCGCCTCTTTTTA
>JASANE010006301.1:0-20085 GCA_030248225.1 Trileptium ribeirensis | reverse complement strand
CCATGTTTTTTGTACGTATTTCTTCAGCATCATCTATTGCTCACGTAATACATTAAGTTTAATGTAAAAGTTATTTTTAATGTATTTTAAATCCACTATACCTTGATTTTTTCCTTCATCTGTTTTACTATATATAAAATTTCGAAACCAGGTTCCGGTTCCGGTTCCGGATCCGGTTTAGATGGGACGGTTTCCGGTTTGTGGTTTTGGTTTCGGGTAAATTTCGGTTCCGGTTATTCCCCGGTATATATATATATATATATATATATATGTATATCAGGGAGTAACCGGAATTCCGGTTCCGGTTCCGGCGAAAATCGTGTTCCGGTTGCGGTTCCGGCAAAGGGCAAAAACCATACCGGAACCGGAATTCCGGTTTAAAAATTTTGTTTGAAATTTTTCACATTTTTGCTTCATCTGTGATCCAAACATATGTAATATATATTATACAATGATCAAACTCCAATACAACCGAGCCAAAGAAAAGATTAACTAACCAATTTGCCGTTGTGAAACGTAAAGTAGGGCACATAATTTTAGCAGGAATTTTTCGTAATTACCCTAGGAATTTGTTAATTCAAAAAGCCAGGTCGATGCTTGTAGCAGCTATTTTACACATTCAGAAGTCTGTGGGATTCATTTGAATTAAACCGGTCCAACTCGGTAACAGAGTGTGGCTTACGTGGAAGTACTTAGCCTATGCTTGGCTAACATAAATTGCGTCAAGAACCAGCCGGTGCGCTTTAAACTTTGTAAATCAGGTGAAACTGAAGTAACGTTATCTGCAACGCAAGCAGAAAACCTGCTTCCTTGGCAATGAACTGTATTTATTGAAACTGTGCAGCAGCATCCGCTGTGTGTCTCATCTATAGCATTTTGATTAGAAAGTTATCATCATTATCATCTAACTGACGGTAACTGTTTGTAAGGCTTAGCCTAAACAGTGTCTCTGAACACTTATCAGAAAATTACCTTCTATCTATTATTTTATCTTAGAATCATATAAACCAATAATTTTAAGTTTGATACCAAAACAACATGCAAGTATGTGTAATAAAGGGAGGCGACTGGAGACAGAGCAAAAGTGTGTCCTCTACGCTCAAGCTTCTAGCATATTCGATTTGACGCAGTAAATGCAATGGTGGAAATGGAATACATTTTTGCTTCTAGATCTCCAAAATTGGTATAATTCAGATAAATAAACATTATTAGCTTCCTCAGTCTCTTTAAAGTTTTAGAAAGGCAATAATACAATCGCATTTATACATTAAATTTAATGTAAAAGTTATTTTTAATGCATTTTAAATCCACTTTACCTTCCATTTCTTCCATATTCTGTTTTACTATATATAAATTTCTGAAACTCAGGTTCCGGTTCTCGGTTAAGGTTTAACCGGTGAATCCGACGGTTCCGGTTACTGGTTCCGGTTCCGGTAAGTTTCACTTCCGGTTATTCCCTGATATATATATATATATATCAGGGATAACCGGGAAGCCGGAACCAGCAACCGGAACCGTCCATTTAAAACCGGATTTTGAAACCCGAAACCGGAACCTGGTCTTCGAAATCTTTCTTAGTAATACAGATGACGGAAGAAAATAAATTTAATAAGTGGATTTAAAATGCATTAAAAATAAACTTTTACATTAAACTTAATGTATTGCGATGGTTTTATTGCCTTTTTCTGAAACTTCAAAGACTGCAAAGAGAAGCTAATAATATTTTATTTATCGATCAAATATGTCGGTTTTTGGAACATTCAGAGCACAAAATGTCTTTTCCACTATACACCATTGCGTATAATGCGTCAAATCGAATGTGCTTACAAAGCTTCGAGCGTAGAATACACACTTTCGCTCTGTCTCCAGGTCGCCTCCCTTTACTACACATACGTTTGTTGCATGTTCTTCTGTAAAACTAAAATTATTGGTTTATATGATTCTAAGAGAAAATAATAGATAGAAGGTAATTTTATTGATCAGTGGTCAGAGACACTATTTCAGCTACACATTGAACAAACGGTGTCCATACAGTTAGATCATAATGATGATAACTTTCTAATCAGAATGCTATAAATGCTAAAAAAAACACTGATACTGCTCGCAGTAGTTTCAATAAATTGAGTTCATTGCCAAGAAAAAGAATTGCTAGGCTGCACTGCCAGATAAAATGTTAGTTTAAATCAAATTTAGACTGGATTTCCAAGATTACAAGCACACTGGCGGGTGCTTGAAACGCAATTTGAGGTTACGCGCGACGCATACCCTAAATAATTCTCCGCTGCGGCGGTACTATACTACTGAGTTGGTAAAGAAAAAATCCGGAACGTGCTGCCACAGGGCTTACTGGAAATGGACGCAACTGCTACGAGCCTCTGGACCTATCACTTGATTAACCGATTCGTGCAGTTATGAAAATAAATTAGTTATACTTAATTATGTGCCCTACTTACGTTTCACAATACAAATTGGTTCATCTTTTCTTTTGCTTGGTTAATATACTACATATGTTTGGAATTACGGATGAAGCGAAAAACGTGAAAACTCCTGGAATTTTGAACGAATTGCCGGGCTTAGGTATGGTGTTTGCCCTTTGCCGGAACCGCAACCGGAACACGATTTTCGCCGGAACCGGAACCGGAATTCCGGTTACTCCCTGATATATATATATATATATATATATATATATATATATATAAATACCATATATATATATAGATATATATAAATACCATATACATATACGTATGGGAGTTACCGGAATTGCGGTTCCGGCAACGGGCAAAAACCATACCGGAACCGGAATTCCGGCTTAAAATTTTTGTTTGAAATTTTCCACATTTTTGCTTTATCTGTGGTCCAAACATATGTAATATATGAATACAATGATCAAGTTCCAATACGGCCAAGCAAAAGAAAATATTAACTTAGCAATTTGCCATGTGAACGTAAGTAAGGTGCATATTTGCAGTAGGAATTTTTCATCTTAACCTGCAGGAGTGTGTTAATGCATGAGTAAACTTAAGCTGCGCCGCCTACCATCCTCTTTTGACATCATGTACAAAATGTTGTTAAAGACCAAACTAATAGTTAGAATAACCTAACGCTGTTTCCATACTTTTCCGTTCTGCGAACGCTTAGTATTTAATTACAAATATGTTCAAGCTACGTTAGCTGATACGCCTTTTTACGCTTTCACGATAACTGCGTTCCGAAACGCTAGAATAGGCTACTGGCATTTTGAAATTTTTCGTTATGCTAACACAATTCTTGATATTGTTAACAGTCTGATTGGTTCGCAAACAGTTCTATGATGTATACAATTCTATAAATTTTGTGTGCGTACAGACCGAGCATTCTTATGCAAAAAAATTGTGATCCATGCTTTGTAAGCACATTCAGTTTGACGCAATATACGCAAGCGTGTATAGTTGAAGGCATTTTTGCTCTGGGTGTCCAAAAACCAACATATTGATCGATAAATTTATTATTAGTTTCCTCCGTCTCTTTAAAGTTTCAGAAAGGCAACAATGTCATCGTAATACATTAAGTTTAATGTAAAAGTTATTTTAATATATTTTAAATGCACTGTATCTTCATTTCTTTTTTAATCTGTTATAAGTTTCAAAGACCAGGTTCCGGTTCCGGATCCGGTTTGAGTGGACGGTTCCGCTTATTCCCTGTTATATATATCAGGGAGTAACCGGAATTACGGTTCCGGCGAAAATCGTGTTCAGGTTGCGGTTCCGGCTAAGGGCCAAAACCATACCGGAACCCGAATTCCGGTTTAAAAATTTTGTTTGAAATTTTCCATTTTTGCTTCATCTGTGGCCCAAACATAATTGTAATATATATGCAAGAATCATGCTCCAATACAACCAAGCAAAAGGAAAGATTAACTCAGCAATCTGCCATGTGAAACGTAAGTAGGCCTCATAAATTCAGTAAGAATTTTTCATCTTAACCTACAGGAGTTTGCTAACAAAACAAAACCAGGTCGATGCTTGTAGCAGCTATTTTACACATTCAGAAGTTTGCGGGTATCTTCGAATAAAACCGGTCCAACCCAGTAACGCAGTATGGATTACGTAGAAGTATTTAGCGTAACCCTGATTAACATAAATTGCGTCACGCGCCATCCAGTGCGCTTGTAAACTTTATAATCCAGTCTACATTGAAGCAAAGTAACGTTATCTGCAGCGCAGCCAGAAACTGCATTGTAATGAACTGTATTTATTGAAACTGTGCGAGCAGTATCACATTTTGCCTCATTTATAGCATTCAGATCAGTGGCTGCGAAACGTTGAGAAAACTGGAGGGCTAACTGTTTGTGCAAACATCAAAAGAAGCGAGCACCAAAAAATGGTATAAAAATAGTGTAACTTTACATCATCGATCGAATACGTTAAATCATGTCTGAACGATTAATTGTATTGCGTCAAAACTGGTGATAAAACAGCGATCATGGCCGTGGTGTTCCACATCACCGGGTTCTTAGTCTCTTATTATTCAACATCTATACTGCACCAGACATTGACATTGTAGCAAATACTGGTTTCTAAGCACACGTTTAACTAGTTTTATAGTGGCAGAAGCACCATAGCCGAAACTATTCCTTCAGCTGAGTTGCCCTTGGGAAATCGTTTGCCGGCAACAAGTTGTTGCTAAATTATACCAAAATTAATCTAATATACTTCAGCCTCGGCACATATACCGTGAACATTGTAGCGGCTGATCAAGTTATAAATGCTTCAAGCTCAACTAAATTACTGAGTGTAGCACTAGACTGGCAAATGAAATTTAACCATGGCAAATGACATTTAACCAAGATATGATAAAATTATTCGAACCAGTATACAGCAACTTAGCGAAATGTGGCGGTAACGTTCCAATGTCGGATTCCAAACTGTTATTTTTTCGCGAACTGATGAGGGGTGGGTGGAAGTATGATTTTATGTCGGCTATCGGTATATAAATGGGGACGGGATTCGTCACCGAAGATTGCGCAGTCCGATGTGTGGCCAGTAGAATGCCATTGGGAAAGCGTGTATTGGCAGACTTATGTCTTGCGAGGCTGCGTGACTAAGGCTAAGCACTCGTGTTTCAAGAAACCCGCACCAAAAGCACAAGATAATATATTTATTTTAATTAAACAAGTGTAACGAGTATTATTGTTATTATTGCTATTATTATTAGTTGTCGTTGTATCATGGTTCTGTTGCTCGTGTTCTTTCCTTGTGGTATTGCTCGTACTTGAAGCGGCGTTTTAAAGGGCAATGTTTTTGTTGTAAAGATGACGTTGAGCAACTGTTTGAGCTTTGTACGCGTATAATATTTTTGCTTTGTTTTGATGAGTTTCTGCAAAAGCTTTAAACTTTAAACACTTACAGCTCCATATCTAGCTTTCGTGTCTCGTATTGCCCGCAGGTCGCTGATAGAGCATTTCCCGGTCGGAAGCTATCGTCGAGACTCTCGGACCTTTGCTTCCGACCAAGAACGCTCACAGCATCGCGAACTCAGATACTCCGTTTCTATTTAATTACCTTAACGCAGGATCTTAGATTTAAGATGTTTAGTAACCACCATCGTATGTAACGCACATCCAAATAAAATGCACGAGGGTTATTTTATAACTAGGTTTTCACGAACGCAAAGAACATAGTTGGAACTTTTCTTCTAATCCCCAACAACTGAACGAAATGCTGACAGGTATCTTTGAGCAATAATGGAAGGAGCTTAAAACGGGTCGTCTTAATTGTTGGTGGTTTAGTAGGGGGAATACTTGGGTCCAAATCCCTCCAAACTTTTAAATTTAGAGTTTTTACGCTTTTTCATTCATTAATCGGTCCCTAAGTTTTTAGTTCTTGAAAATTGGGACTTTGTTGTTTTCGTGCTTCTGAATTTGCATATTTTGCTTTCTTTAGTTTTATTACCTAACTTACAGTTAGCATCTTTGACTATCTTTTAGACAGTAGGTCCTACTGAGTATCTGCTTGGTGATCGGATTCGGCTCTTCTTAACAATGCAAAGAACTACACTGCATAGTTGTTGTTTATATGAATTTAATTTGAAAAAAGGTACATAGCTACCCGATAGGGTGATCGTTGCGAATGTATGCTAGAGTACATATTTTACGTATTGTCTTTATTCGACTGTTTTCAATACGGTTTCAGAATAAGTGTTGCCTCTGGATTCTTGTTTTTGGCAATTTATTACCAGCTTCTAAGCTTTAATAGCCAGCCAGTTGTTTATAAATTTATAAATTAT
This sequence comes from Trileptium ribeirensis, assembly GCA_030248225.1. Lineage (NCBI taxonomy): Eukaryota > Metazoa > Nematoda > Enoplea > Enoplida > Thoracostomopsidae > Trileptium > Trileptium ribeirensis. The sequence goes on along the minus strand of JASANE010006301.1, from coordinate 13,818 downwards.
TTATAAATTTATTATATGCCAGCAGCTACGATCAATAGCTCCACAAATCGGTATCTTAGTTCAAAATAATAACTAATTCTAGTAATACTAGTTTCTTTATGAAAATTTGACGTGGCTTATAATCATACTAAGAATGTTGACGTAATAGTTACTACCAGCTAATAATGTTTAAAATCTTCGACCCCAAAGTGTCGAGTATAACCCGGGTGAGTAACATCAGGAGGGCTTGTGGTTCGTAGTGTGAGTTGTTGTTGGATTCGCCGCCATTCGGGGCGGCGCAACAGGAAGCGTTATTTTTTAGAAGACCGGACGAGTAAGGGGTGTGAATTCAAGGAACCATCTCGAGACACTCTTGCCTTATAACCAGCCTGTTGGCCAACCGTTCGGGAGGCTAGGGATTGAACAAAATTCCAACTGAATAGTAGTCGACCGCTACTGTACAGTTTTAAATAGCGTAGTTTGCAGCCATTCGGGGCGATTACATGAAAACAACTGACATTTAATAGCGTAACTCTAAGGCTCAGGCTAAGGTATTTAAATAACCCTGCAGTTAATCAGCCATTCGGGGGTCAAGAGCTTTAATAAAGTAACAGCTAATCTAAACTTAACTCGTCGTCACTCAAACTGTACCGCAGTTGCCAGCCATTCGGGGGCAATTGTATCAAATTATGACCGTATTAGTGTAAATCTAAGGATCTAGGCTTAGGTACTCAATTACTCGTACATCGTCAGCCAGTGAGGGGCGATTGTGCCAACCTCACAAGGGTAGTAATAGAATAGTACATAAGCTAGCCTTAAAGATAATAGAAATTAGGATTGAGTTAACAAAGTGCGATAGTGGCCAAACTAGAAACAAAGCTGCGTGAACAGTATCAGTAGATATACAAAGCGTGATCTTATAATAACGGTACTAAAAGAGTTGTGCCCATAGGAGCTTACAGGTTTCATGTTCAAGGACTGTGCTTTAACGGTTTACTCTATTTTGTAATAAACGTTATATATTCGTTACGTGTTTGGTTCTCATGTATATGACCCAAGGGTGCTTCGGACGTAGTCACGCCGCAACACGAAATATAGGGCACAAGTACTGATCACGAAAAGTAATGACGTGAGCCAACTGAGTATATATCCCTACCGGAGTTTTACTGGCCACACCTCGTTCCCAGCAATCTTCGGTGATGAATCTCATCCACTTTTAACATCCGATAGCCGTCATAAGGAATTCCCCATCCAACCCTTACCAAATATAACACTAAAGCCACTTCCCTTCTCACTCACCCAAATTTATCAAGAAGATACCCTATGTTCTACGAATCTCGCTCAATTCTCACTCCTCGGGGCTAACTCGAACCGAAATTTGTATAATAAATTATCCTATGCCACTAATATTGTACTCGAGACTTAATTCTTTTAAGCCGGCACCACATATACTCTGCTATTGTGTCTGCAGTATTTGACTATGCTTTTAGACGCCACGAACTTTTGTTGTTTCTCTTAGGCGCCGTGATCATAGTTCCTGTTCCTAAAGTATCGTATAACAAATTATACGATACTTTGGTTTAGCTCTAAAAACACTGTCAGCGTTCTTATTTAGAAATAGGTAGTATTGTAGCTATGTAATGCCAAGTTGGTTTCGCCGGGTTGGTTGGTGGGAACTTCCTATTATTATTATTATTACCATACACTCTTCCAACTTACGGCAATAGCAAGTTCTTTAAAAATGAAGCAGTAAATAAAAAACAAAAAGCGCATGGGAATTTCTGAGACTGTCGCGGAATCCCCGTCTACACACGCAATTATTTCCGTGTATACTATAAAACCGAAAAGAAAAGCAAAAGCAACTCGCTATCATTCAAACTACCAAACTTCCCCAATCCTACGCTAAACTGAATAAAATTTAAACAAAATCAACTAACTATGCAAAACAGCATTAATCACGTGACATGTGGTTCATGATTTTGGAATTTTATAGAAAAAACTGAAAATGTGGGAAGGTGTACCGGATTTTACAAAGACGTAAAATGGGGGAATCCGCCAAGCTAGATCTTCCCGGGGGCTTACGGACCCAAAAAAATAAGGATTGGGGTGGTTTTGGACCTATAATCCCATAGCTTGTGGAACCCCCTACACTTATAGGTGTTATTTTATGTCGTTTTATTGGGTGTATGGTTTGGATGGGGATTTTCCTTATGACGGCTATCGGTATTAAAAAGGGGATGGGATTCGTCACCGAAGAAGGTGTGGTCCGAGGTGTGGCCAGTAGAATGCTGGTGGGAAGCTTGATATGGCGCGTGTCTTTCTTTCCGTAAGCGGTACTAGTGCGCTATATTTCGCGATGCTGGTGATCTTACTCGGCTCTACGTGCTCGAGTTCCAGATAACTAGCAACAGACACGTATATAGAATGTTTATTTATAAAGTGATAAAATGTTACGGCACTGTTACCACACCCGTATCACTTGCGGTAGTATTCTTGATCACCGTATCGTATTAAAATTGTAGTACTGTTCTTCTAGCTCGTGACAAAGAGCCGCGGTACTACTCTTTAGTACCGTATTTTAGCTCACGCTAGGCTTACACTGGTCACTCTGGCACAGCCTGACTTTCGAGTTTGCAGTCTGACGTTCCAATACTATTGCACATTCTGACTTTCCACTCTATTGCACAGTCTGAGTTTAGCTTGCTCTAGTGCTACTTGGCCACTCGTTTCGATATACTCGACAATTCCTATCTAATACTTAAGGTTTACTTAGTTTAAGCTGCCTAGTACTTGGGCCTAAGTTCTTATACCTAGGTTATTTCGACTGTTGTGTAACAGTATGGCTGAGCGATAGTGATTAAGGTTAGGTTATCTATTACGTTATTAAATCCCTTATGGGTTGCTACAGTACCTCCGGCTGGCTGGTAACTGCACGAGTATTTGATTATCTTAACCTAAGCCTTAGATATGTTAAACAGGCCGACCCCGGCTGGCTGACCAACCACGTTATTAAAACTGTACAGTACCGGTCGAATACTGTTCAGTTGAAGTTTGCTCAATCCCTAGGCCCCGCTGGCACAACTAGCTGGTTGTTAGGTATAGAGTACTGGAGATTGTGGTAATTCAAAGCCAACCCTTTACACGCCCGGTCTTCTCAAAATAGTACTGCTTCCTCCGCCAATCTCGGGTGGCTGCCAGACTTCACAAGTCGCACTAATAATTTATTCAAGTCCCACCTGCATTCTCGCCCTGGTATTGCTCACTCGACTCCACTGGGCCGAAGTTTTTAAGATATTACTAAACCTAGTACAATTCTACTATACTATCGCTCCTACTAAGATTAACACCACTTATCACTTCAATTTTTATCGAGAAAGTAATATTACTAATTAAGTTAGTGCTTGGGCTATGGTTACTTATATATTTGTACGGCCTACTCTCGAGCGCTCAATACTTCCTAGCTACACATAAAATCCTTAACAACTACGAGTGTTTACAACATCCGATCTGGTGTCGATCCCCACACCACTTTAACAATGTCAAAGTTTTAGCTATCAAACCTTCTTGGTACACCACGCTATCTAACCATACAATGACACTATCTGGAAACCCGAGAATAGGCGTTTCTTCAGCCATTAGCGTATGACAGAAGCCGAGTATGTTTCGTCTATCACAGTATTTTGCCTCTACCGCTTATAGCACTCCGGTTAACACACACAATTATTTTAGCCTTAAAACTTTTCAGTTCTCTACTTCACAATAATAAGTCAACCAGAAACGATGAACCACATTGATATTTCGTTACACTCAAAATATGCTTCTGAGCACAATCTCCATACAACGCCGTGATGACATAAAACAACTAAAAACGATTAGCTAGGTAATCTAAAGGATTTCAGACTCCAACGTAATAAGCAATACACAATAATCCCGAAATCAATTCAAGCCGCTTATTGTACGAGATCACTAACCGAACTAAAAGAAAGATCAAATTAAATTTTTACCTACATATAGCTAGTGAGTGAAATGAGAGGAAATTATGCAAATTAGATAATAAAAGAAAGTAAAATTTATAATAAGATTTTTGAAAAGCCGAGATTTTAGGGACGAATATAATAAAGGATTTAGTTACAACAAAACCCTACTCCAACCAACTTACAATACCTGTTTCTCGATTAAGCTAGCTAGATAATTAACAATATAACTTTTATCTTATGTATTCTTAACTAATTATATTATCGCTTTCTTTCTATAGTTCCCCACACTTCTCGGAAACTCTCCAAATTACCTCCTTTACCCAAAAACATTCCTTCTCCTTCGCTCACACCTTTTACTATCCTTTCACATCTCCTCTCCCATAGTACTTTTCTTTCGTTTCACTTTAAAAAAATTCCCTAACTCAACCCTAAAAATGGCACACCCTACAGGGGCCCCTCCCAATCCAATTCCCTATTAAATTACCTCCCTCTTTCCAAATTACAATATTTTCCTTTCGCATCACCTTTCCACTACCCTATTCTCCTGTACCAACGTATTTCCAAATTTACAATTTTGCAAACTTTCTCCCTTCTATTTTCCCTAATTACCCCATTATAATACCTTTTCCCTCTAAACCTTCTCAAATTTTCTTTTTGTCTCCTACTCCCTTCTCAAGTTACGCATTTCCAACAACCTCTTCCAATCCTCTCCCACAAAACACCTTATGCCCCTACTTACCCTATCCCTCAGGTCTCTCCAATCCTTTCCTTTAAATATATCTTCCTTAAGATTCGCCAATACCCTCCTCCCAAAACTTCTTTGCCATACACCTTTCATAACCAATCTCATTGTCCGAATTCCAAAATTTTTTCGTAACCTACCCATCCCTTTCTTTACATACCCACTTTCACTAACCTTCAATTTCCCTATGATGCCCTGAATATCCTATATTCCAAAAATTATATCGAAACTGGCCACATCTTTACCCCTTTGCCCTTCTCGCCATGGCTGCTTATCGGGCTCCCACTTTTGCGAAAGAAACCATCTTGGTTATACAAGCCGACACCCAACTTGAACGTCCACTTGCCAAAGATTTTTATAATTTTGTTTAGTATTGCTTCTTAATTTTGTTATGTAAGTACTGGCAGCCACGCCCGACCGTAGAAAATTATTCAATTTGCGAAGTCTTTAACGGGGCTGGCCGTCCCGGTGGCCTGTAACTCCAACTATACCCCTGCCGCTCATCTCAAATTGTTATATTATTTTTAATTAAAAATATATATAATGTGTAGCTAACAGTTATTTAATAATATGTGTTTTGGTATGGACTGCAGCGAAAAGGAAGATTGCTCTCAGGCGTTGCCTTAATGGCATGAGCATTGTTGTTGTTGTTTTAATATAATTTGTTAGTATTTTTATTTCTTTTCCTTCATAGGTAGTTTTCCATTACCCCTTTCCTTTTCCCTAAAATCCTAAAATTGTCTCCACTCAAAATTTCTACTCAAGAACAACTTAATTTCACCAGATTAGTCTGAACTTATCACCGCGTAGTGTAGTTGTGTTTTTGCGAAAGCAATAGTCATGCCATATGTTATGTATGTTTTCATCGATATTGTTTTCGTTTTTACTGTGGTTTTCGTTTTAAGGAGTTCGTGTAATTTTGCGTTCGATTACCTGTCGGGCAGGCTGTAATCCCACTCAATTATATTTCGTTTCTAATTTGTGGCTATATTCTGTTTTTTTGCTTTCCCTGATATTGCGTTGTTCCAGCTGTTCGTGTTGAAGAGCTAACTCATCATCTGTGGAGAAGCTGTTTATGTTGGTCTCGGCAGAGAAAATTCGAAGTCAAGATTTTTGTATATCGACTAAATGCGATTTGTTCACTTGCAAGAATAAAAGTTAAATAATAAAATGTATCTATATATTGACTAAAAACAAGAAGTATGTATCATTCTTCTGATATTTACAGCGTCAATGAGGTTGTTGTTTATAAAAAGCTGCAATTCAATAAAATGATGTTGTTCATAAAATTACTAGCGTTTTTACCTAGAAGTTGTTATAAAGACATATCTTATGATGGGATACGTTTCAAGAGGCACTACCATAGCCCCTACATTGGTGAACCCGACCAAGACACCCTTCGTCCTATTAACAGCAAAACGACAACAAAACGATTGAGCAACATCACTACGCGACCAAAATATCTCCCCAATACTACAGAACAGCAACGTCATATATCGTCGTGGCAAAAGTCAAAAAAGTTCATGATTCAAGCAATCATCATGACGGTTGTGTGGATGATTTTGGAAACGATAATGTTCATCGGATGCCGTTTACAGTGGACCAGTCGCGAATATCAAGGATCAAATACGAAGGTAAGTGAACCCCGCGCAAGAACTAAACATAAAATCCCGTTAAATTTTGAAATCACAATTTTATTCATTGCATCGATTTTTTGCGCTAAAATGTCATAACACGACATAAGAGTTTTCTATTGGTGTCACTCAAGCTCAGCCAAACCCATGCTAAGCTCAGCTTAATTCGTTACTCCCAGAAACATAAGGTTAAATTTAACATCTTAAATATTTATTACACACATGCTTCAAAACTACGATTGTTGTTACTAACCGCTGGAGATATTGAGTCGAACCCCGGACCATTTCAAAGAGCCGGGAACGGTAAATTTTTTAATTCATGCAAAATAAATTCGAACACTGGAACTGGCGAGGCAACTTTTGAATGCAAAATATATTCTGGTCTAACGATCGAAAAAGTATCTTTCAGGCCCATGCCGCAATGGTTCAAATAATGGAACAAGTACTCGAAACACTTCAGAAATTGAAACTGATCAACAAAATTTCAACGGCAACCCATAATATTTTTGCCTACCGATTTTCGGACCATATTGGTTTAATTCATTCAGATTTTGCCGATAACGGCAAAAACGGAGCCGGTTCTCGTTTATTACGTATCTTACACGCATCAAACGCACGAAATGTAATAGTTATCGTGACTCGGTGGTATGGCGGCATACACATAGGTTCTGACCGTTTTCGGCACATTATAACTGCTGCCACACAAATCTTACCGAATTGCCAGATGATTCGCAGCAAAACAATTAGTGAATTTATCATACAAAAAAAAATTCAGAACCTGTTTTTAATAACTCATTTTTGCGTTGTAATAACAGTAATTTATCATTAACATCAAACTAATATCACAATACCAAGGCTTTGAAGCCTAAATTTTCGTGCAATAAACGTTGTCGCGTTGCTAAGTCATAAGCTAACGCTAATTATTGGCAATCCGATAATTGTGTTTTAAGCAAATTTAAACAAATTATCTCAGATAATTCCTCAATTAAACCTAACATATCACATAATACCACAAAAAATGTCGGATAAAGGAATGAGAGTGCAGTCATGAATGCACAAAAACCGATACATTCGCTTATCATTCATAACACGATTTATAGAATTCGGATTTTTCTTGCAACAATCATTGCACTCTCGTTCATTCTTGCGCTATCAATTCATGTAACTGAAGCAAAGTTCTCACACAAATGTGAGGAAAGAAATACTTTCGAACAATCGAACAAAGATCATCCTTACTCTCAATCAACAATTCAACGTTGAGCGCTAGGCATGCCTCAAGTGTAAGAATTCTGTTCATTACTGGTGGCATAGAAATAAATCCTGGTCCACCAGTAAATGGCCAGAACTTAGAAGACATGGACCGAGACATACTAACAAAAGCGTTACAAATCATTACGGAAGATGATTTGGATTTTGTTTTGCCCCAGACTAAGCGACTAATAGTAGAATCGCTAAATCAACATCCACCAACCGTCGTCAAAATGGCTATTCAATTGGTTCAAAATATTACTGGTCAAGAGACTGTAACTGTACTAAATTCAAATGACCATATATCCAAGTTGCCGGATTTTACGAAAAAGACACAAATGTCTGGTTCAGTCAAATAGAGCCTCCTTTAGAAGGTAAACCAGAAAATACCCAACGCAACAGCCTACTCAGAGCTTTGCCCACAAACGTTTTACACGATTGTGGAAGCAAAACTACGGACAGTTATCAGACCATTAAAAACTGCATTTTGAAATTCTACAGTTTAAGCCAAGAAAAACTTCTCAAAAATATCTTGGCTCAACAAAACCTCGGTGACCGAAAACCATCTGTAGCTCTAAGGCAGTTACAGCGTCTTGCCCCTAATAATCCTGATCTTGTTAAATGGCGATTTTTACACATTGATTGAGCTCGCACTTATGGAAGACGCAGCAATTGATAAATTAGCCGATTTAGCTGATAAAATAATGGAACAAGTTGTACCCATTAGCGCCACCTCAAGCATTAATAATGTTGCTACCACGCATTGTAATAGTTGCGGAAATCACCTTGAGGAACGTACAAATACTGTCGCTCAGCTAACCAAATCTATGCAAAATTTCCGATTTTCCAATCGCGACAGCAGGTCTCGATTTCAAAACATCGTGAAAACGCTCAAATAGTGGGAACAAAAAAATTTAAAATTCTCGTTCACCCTCTGCCTTTCAAAAATTCAACCCTGATGGCAGTTGGTGTTGGTATCATTTTCAATTTCGGGAAGACGTTCATAAATCTATTGAGCCGTGTTCATTTACCAAAACTTACAAACCAAAGTCGGAAAACGCCGACGCTCCGCCAAAGAAGCGGCCGATGCCGGAGTACATACTATAAAGGTAGCCAGTGCCACAATAGGCAATTTTTGATAGATAGAGGCGCTTTGCAACGTTTTCTGCCTAAAAAATTTGCGGATATTGGTTGTAAAACATTTAAGAAAAAAATTTTTGCAGCAAATTTTGCTACATACGGTACCAAGACATTATCATTCCATCTTGACAGTTTAAACGACATATTTTTGTGGAATTTCGTTGTTTCAGATGTGACACAACCAATTTTAGGATACGATTTTATCAGTTTATTTAATTTTATTTAACCTAACTTTGGATTGTCAAAATGACAAAATTATCAAAAAAGATAATGTAACGAACATCGATAAAATGGTAGTAAATTGACAACAGTTACATCAACAGCAAAACCTTTTGTTAATTATGTTTTGCGCTCAGATAATCCTTTTTACTCACTTCATAACCCTTCAACTGAAATATTATTTGATTACCATGGTGAACTTTTTGACAATTTATCTCCTGATAATAATTGTTACATCTGGTTGAGCACCACATATCCACACAAGGTGCTCCACTTTTTGCACGTCCACGACATCTTTTTGGTGAAAAACTTCGCATTGCAAAAGAAACATTTTCCCAATTGGAAAAACAAGGAATTGTGCATAGAGGTGAATCACCTTGGGACAGGCCCTTACATATGGCCTCTAAAGCCGATCTTAAAAATCCTTGGCGTCCGTGTGGTGATTATCGTGCATTAAACCGCATTACTATTCCGGACCGGTATCCAATGCCAAATCTCGTAGACATTACAAATAGCCTACAAAACTGTAGCGTATTTTCCAAACTTGATTTATTGACAGTTTACCACCAAATTCCTGTCCCCATATGTGACCAACCCAAAACGGCTATAACAACACCGTTCGGTCTTTTTATCTATCGCCGAATGCCGTTTGGTTTGAGGAATGCAGCACAAACATTTTAATACTTAATTGGTTCAATCTTGCACGACTTGCCGTATATAGACGATATAACTATTGCAAGTCCAACCATTGGTCAACATCACTTGCCTTTAAAAGCAGTGTTTGAAAGACTTAAAGCAAACGGTTTGCGGCTCAGGAAGCAAAAATGTCAATTTTTTCTTGATAAAACAACTTTTATTGTTGTTGAAATCAATCGAGACGGATTTCATCCCATTCCCTCTAAAGTCAAAGCAATAACTAATTATGAAAAACCTCAAAATATCAAAGGTTTAAAAAGATTTTTGGGCATGGCTGGCTTTTACCATAGATTTGTTCCACATTTTTCTGAAATTGCGGCTCCTTTAACTGATTTAACACGTAATACAAAATAGACCTCGAAAACTGCCATTGTTTGGTCTCATGTGGCTAACACAGCGTACAATAGACAAAAAATGCACTGGAGCGCAGGGTTACACTAGCATTTCCAAGTAAGTCAGCCCAAATTGAACTGACAACTGATGCTTCGAACATAGCTGTAGGAGCTGTATTAAACCAAGTTACAAACGAAAAAAGGTATTCATTAGCCTTTTTCTCGAAAAAACTTACACCTTTGGAAACAAAAAATTAGCTTTTGACCTTGAACTTTTAGCAATTTACAGAGCGCTAAAAAACTTTTCATGGCTTTTGGGAATGGAATTTGTTGTCAAAACTGATCACAAACCCCTCGTAATTGCATTGCAAATGCGACAGCCAACACCACAGCAAACTCGTTGGCTCTCATATATTTCCGAATTTAACTCTACAATACAACACGTTGCCGGCTCAGATAACATTGTAGCCGACGCTTTATCACGCTCTATTTCCACCATTTCCGATGAAATAGATGATACTTGGGCAAACGCTCAAAATACTGATGCTAGTTTGCAAAGTTTTTTTTTAAATCAACAACTCTTCCATTAGAAACTCATCTAATTGGAAATGCCAAAATCATTTGTGATGGTAAATCTAAGACAATCAGACCATACGTACCTACAAGTATGCGTCGGAGAATATTTGATGATTTTCACAATTTGGGACATATTGGTCCTAATGCCACTTTACGCGCAATCGCCGAAAAATATATTCGGCCTAACATGAATAAAGAATTTACTTTGTCAGCAATGTCAGACTGCAAAAATAACACGCCACACTAAGCTCCAGTAGGCCAAATACCAACATAGGCAAGTTTTCACTCAATACATATTGATATCGTTGGGCCACTTTCCCCATCAAACAATTTTACATACCTAGTTACTATCATTGACAGATTTTCAAATTGGGTTGAGGCAATCCCTGTCAAGGACTTATCAACAGATACAGTTGCAAACGCACTAATAAGTGGGCTGATAAGCCGTTTCGGTGTTCCTGGAATTCTAATTTCTGATCGCAGACCACAATTTGAATCTTCTGTATGGAATGAACTCGTGCAGAGGTTTTGCATTGTGCGAAAACGTACTACAGCTTATCACTCTGCGTGCAATGGCGCAGTTGAACGTTTTCATCGCACATTCAAAAATTCACTGCGAGCTCACTGCTAAAACAAACAATGGACCCAAGTCTACCATTAATTCTTTTGGATATTCGAACAGCAATAAAATGGATATAATGCAGCCATGCTACTATACGGTACATCGCTTGAACTGCCTAATCAATATTTCGTACCAGACAAACCACTTGTAAGTGAAGCAACATCGGATTTTATTCAAAAATACTTCAGTGCTGTTACTAAACTGCGAGCTCCGAAACGACATCATAACGTTCCATATTTTGTACAAAAAGAACTAAGTAAAATTAAATTTTTCTGGTTACGCGATGTTGCACCAAAAAAATTCAACCACCTTATCTCAGACATTTTGATTTGAAATTCTAGAACGAGATCACAAAACAGTAACTATCCGTCTTAAGGGTAAATGCCAAAAAGTTTCTGTTGATCGAGTAAAACCTGCTTTTTTAACATCAAGTACTGATCAAAATGAAACCGACTATAAGAATGTTGTAAAATCCATTCTGAAGAATAATCATAAACAAACTATAAAACGATTTGGTCAACAAAATCAAGAAAAAAGACATATAATTTTATCAAAGCTACATGGTTTTAAAATATGGCCAGCTCGGTGATAGCTCTAGCAAGCACCCCGCTGGCGAATGTGAAACGCCCAAAAAACTGTACTCCAGTACAAATTTTTTATACTAATCGTTATGCTTTCATTCCAAATAACGGTATCTCGAAATTTATTCATAATCATCGCACAAAAAATTACAATTATAATAGGGCGGCATGCCTTGAGTAGATTATATTGACACAAATTTTTTGTCGAGAGAAAAAGACTAAAAAAGAAATGTTAATTTCAATTAAAAACATGAATTTTTGAAATTTGAAAGAGATGTTGCACTTCTCCCGCGGGGGGGGGGTGGTGTAATCACACTCAATTATATTTCGTTTCTAATTTGTGTCTATATTCTGTTTTTTTGCTTTCCCTGATATTGCGTTGTTCCAGCTGTTCGTGCAGAAGAGCTAACTGATCATCTGGGGAGAAGCTGTTTATGTTGGTATTGGCAGTGAAAATTCGAAGTCAAGATTTTTGAATATCGACTAAATGCGATTTGTTCACTTGCAAGAATAAAAGTTGAATAATAAAATGTATCTTATCTATATATTGACTAAAAACAAAAAGTATATAATCATTCTTCTGATATTTACAGCGTCAATAAGGTTGTTCTTTATAAAAAGCTGAAATTCAGTAAAACGCTGTTGTTCATAATATTACTAGCGTTTTTACCTACAAGTTGTCATAAAGACATATCTTATGATAGGATACGTTTCAAAGGGCAATACCATAGCCCCTACACAGACGACCTGCAGATTTACTAACACAGCGGTGCAGGGCATATCGACTAGCTGTAAACCAGACGTTATCGTTGAACGGCATCTAGGCTAGCTGGTAGAAAACCTACGTCCACAAGAGCGTCATAACTGGTCGATACACATGTTTAAACTCTACTAAGGCCCTGTTCTGGAGTTACACTTTTACATTGGTTGGGCGATACCCCCCTCACCCTCTTCTGAACAATTTCATACGATAAACAACACAATTTAGTTAATCCACGACGAATGGTTTTATTTTGTTTTGTGTAATGGGTGTGTAAGAACTCACGCATGTCTCACAGTCTAATATATGTACTTACATAGTTCATGTATATATTTAATTTTTATTCCAATTGAAGAATTGTGTCTATTTTGAAAAACAATTTCAATTCTTTTATTAAACTGTGGTGAAAGAAATTTAGCGTTGATAATTTAATTTAACCTTTTTTAATAAAAGCTAAATGACGGTGTTTTTCGTTTTCCTGATAATAAAGAGAAGGTTGTCAAATGCCTCCAGTTTATGTTTTCTTCCTGACTATAAATACTTACAGCCCAGGCAATGATGATGAAGCAAAGGTGGTTTATTACAGCAGCAATGATATTACAATGCCGGCTCTACAATGGCGACGTTGAAATTCTGAGGTTTCCGAATATTTGCCAAAGGAGTACTGTAACAGTCAATAACTTTGGCAGGCCAAGGCTCAAAACCGCTGAACTTGACGTAAGACTGAGTTAATTGGCAATTAATTGGATTAAACTTTTTTAACTTAGACGTAGCGTGTTTATTATACCTCCTGTAGGAATATTATGTGAGTTTGTATTCAACTGATCCTCGGTTGTTTTGCCATTTGTATTGTTATAAATACATTCTGGGTTAACTCTATCGATATTTTTGAGCTTTATCGTATATCTTGATTGTGATAGTTTTAGCATCTCATTCAATAACTTTGTAAAGGGCCTACGTGTTGCGGCTGGAGACTTGATTTTGGAAACAAATCTTTCAACCAAACATATTTGGTGTTTCAAAGTTCTTTCGGCACATAATACGGAATCTTCTGGCGTCGTTCCTGCACATTAAATTTAAGTATACCAGAAAAATATTTTTCAATGAATTCAGAATTCGGTTCTGAATATTGTGGTGTCACTAGTAAGAAAAATTAGACGGGTAATTCTATATTTGATCAGCATAACAAATTATCTGGCGAATATCGTTGCTTTTTAATGGTTGTTCGCGGTCCCAATAATATAAGTCGTAGCGAATGTAACCATGAGGAGTTATGCGTCGTTCACGTTTATTTGTGTGCTGCTACTTCGCA
>JASANE010006300.1:0-40754 GCA_030248225.1 Trileptium ribeirensis | reverse complement strand
GCTGTCCTTAAATACTAAATCTAGTACAGTTTGGCTATAGTCAGTCTAAGATTGACGCCTTAGCAATTGCGATGTGTGCTGTGTAAATCTCAATATGCAAATCGGGCCAATTTTTGAACAAATTCTGAAGTACTAATTGTACGAAACTTCAATTCATATCGTAGTAAGAGTAGCTTTTTGGCAGTCGCCTGTCCATTGGGCGCGTTGGCCTGCCGTTACAAAACATTTTTGAGCTAGCAGACAACGTGATATTTGACTTAACCGCGCCTATATGAACTCAATTTGTCGAATCTAAAACTACCGTTTAAGCTAAAAACATCTAATTTTCAAGCCAGTATTTTTAAATCACAAACACGACTCCATGATTTCCGTAGTTATGCGTTGAATTGTGATTTCGCTATAATTTGTTAATATCTTATGTCTAGCAATAAAACGAAATCAATCATAATGCAATTGCAAAACTTTATTTATGTCTACAGCAAAGCAGCAAACTAAAATCAATAAGTCGAAATAATCGTAATTTAAACAGTTGTATTTGCACATAATCAAAAGGATACGAAAAGTCACTCTGCCTGGGAGTGGACTCCAGCGATAACGAGTTTGAAACGTTGTGAGATTAATAATTGAGAACATTGGTATAATAAACTGGTGTTATACGGCAGCAGTAACAACCACGCTCTCTTTGATGACAAGCCCAATATTCCTGGGTGTCATATTTCCATTGTTTTTGGTTATTTCACTGCTGTTAAAAGCAATACACTCTAGAGGGGAGAACGGTCCTGAATTTCAAGGCCCAGCCTGGCTCGGCCCGTTTGCCAAGGCGGCTAGGCCCGTTCTTTCCGAGATCAAGGCCCGTCCCGTTTGGTGAAGGGGTAGCCCCACCCGGCCCGCTTGCTAAAATTATTACGCCAGGCCCGGACCGATCCGTTTCGTTACCATACAACAATATTAGTAAAAAAGCCAAAAAAACAGCTCGTGTCAAAACTTTATTCTCAGCTCTTCGCCTCAGCACTAGTTCCAGAGTATAGCTGTTTTTTTCTTAAAGCTAAGGCTAGAAACTGTGTCAGTGTAACGTTAAATAAAGTAACTATTGCTTCTGAAAATGCTATTTTACCTGTTGTGAAAAGCTCAGTCATGAGTTTATAATGTGCAATACTTTTTAAATATTCATATTCATAAACCTGGTTCTGTCACAGGTTGTTAGGCTACGAATTAAAATCAGGTCGATCAGATCAATTTTTTTATTTTCATCATCGAAGTTAGTAATATAAGCAGTAAAACATAACAAGTTTTCGACCTAAATAACAAAATAGGATATATTTTTTCACACACTGGCATACATATATTTCCTCCACGTTGTCATGAAAAAATGTAGTTATGATCCAAACACAAAATCAGTCATGTTTTTAATTGGTGTCATAATACTTGAAATCTTAGCCAGAATTAGAAGCGGACCAACTGTAATAACAAATGCCAAAATATATGCCAAACCTATGGTTTTCAAGTTATTTCTGGATTTTTTAAAGTGGCGAAGAATTGTCTAACCCCTCCAGCTATTTTTAGTTGTCATTAGAAACAACACTAGCTGTCACCAGGAAATACTACACTAATTTTTCAGGTTTAAAAAGCTAAATAAAGCTATGTATAACATTGTAAAAAGCAACTTACCAAACGTTAGACGTTAGCAACTTATGTTTTTGAAACTGTACAGTACAAGTAAAAATAAACGATAAAAATAGATATTTCTCGCAATGGTAAAATGTGCCTAAACGGGCCGTGCCGGGCCTGGCTTGGCCCGGCTTCGGGCTTTAGTCCTCACTTCTAATACGCTCGTATTAAAATTGTATGTCATTTCCGCAGTCGCGGATATATCCTCAATCTAACATTATTGGCACTCGGATCGAGCCAATTCTATCGTTGGTAGATTACACGACAAACTCATGAATATCAGCCGGTTACGGTTCATGTATGCTTAATATTTTATGCCGTGAAAGTTGCAAAACCTGTTACGATGCAATCAAACTTGTGTATTTTACCAAAAAGTGAAATTCAAACCTCTCTTTCAATGAAGTTTGATACTGAATTATTCGTATAGTTGCTACCTTTATGACTTAGCGTCGATGGTAAATATCTACTAACCGTGTTCGAGAAGCAGGCTAATCAACTAAATGTTTGAATATTTGTCGTGTGGAGTCATCACGCCGGATCACACTTCTTCGCGTCGATAAATAGTAAAACGGAGTAAAACATCTATGCGACACAACTGTGTCCTAAAACTTTACTTGTGGCTCATTCGTCACAAGGAATGAAAACTTTCTTATTATTTAACATCCAGTGAAAATTTGGTTTATACATTACTTGGTGCATAAACTGTATGCCGTCTATCCTGTTTCGTCAGTGTATATACCCAGTATCAACAACGTTATCCGGTTCCGAATTTGTGATTTTATTTATATAACTGGAGCGCGTAGCACGTCTATAGAATTACCCGACAACGAAACACTGCAGCAAAAATCTTGAAACCCAAATTACTCCAAAATTTACTGAGAAATGTCTATGAACTTGTCATTTCAACATTAATATAAGAGAATTTCAATCGAGCAATGTATTTTAGGTGGTGGACAAACGTATCCAGTTATCCAAGGTTCGTCATGTAACAGTTGTTCCAGTGGATGCTGTTGCAATGGACCGTATGCGTCTTCAGGATACGGATGCTGTCCATCGTCAGCGTGTGGCCGAGGAAATAGCTATGGTACAGGATGTACCGGCGGCTGTGGATGTTCTTCGAATGGTTGTGGTAAGAAATCAAAAAGTTAATACAACTAGAATATGAATTTCCAATGTATTTTGTATTAAATATAATGTATTTAATTCACGAATTTTTACAAATATTTGTGTTAAATAAAATACATCTAACGTATGAATGTTTATAACTAATTGTAATTTTTGTACTAAATTTAAATTTTATGAAAACTTAGCTTTATACAACGACAAACAAATCATAAGCTACCACACAAACATTTATTATCTGAATCTTTCAAATTATGTGCAAATAATCATACATTTTTGTATGTAATTTCACACAAGGTTATGTGTAACAAATCAAACAATTTTTATAGGTAAATTCATACAAAGATTATGTATATAAATAATCATACATATACAATTGCACGGGTTTGGGTCAATTTATATAGAATGTGTAGCAAGATAGTGCCGCACAGTAATTGTATGAAATTACCATGATACAAATTTTAAGAGAGTTGATAATTAAATTTACAATATTTAAACAAATTGTCTTAGCGACTATGTAATTTTTTTGTTAAATGTCAACCGTGATTGGGACTATGTGTATGTTACAAAATATAAGTCGCACAGATATATTGATTCAACACATTGAGGTCTATATTAGTATATTTCTACTGTAATACTACAAAGTATATGGTGACTCAAAATACATGCCTAACGAAATGAACAAATAAAATTGTAAATCCTGGGAAAACATTGTTAGTATTTGAATTTATTTGAAAAAGCTATACTAGATTACAGGAAACTCTTGTATTTTCAAGGTAATACATAATAATTCTGCGATTGCCTACAATTTGCAAATATATAAAATTCAAATTTCCGACACCAAATTTTAGCCATGCAGAACATAAAATTATACAACCGAAATCTAGGTAAAATGATGTTCGAAATAAATAAAAGTTGACCCTATCCTATTTGGAGGGGGAATTCAGGGAAGGAGCTTACCATTTTTCAGCTATTATACCTCCATAGTGTCTGGAACGGTAACCATCCCATACTCTCAAAAGAGATTTCTCCGAAAGCAGGTTCTCCCTTTTTTCAGCTACTTTTGATTGTTGTCTGTCATTCAGGGTATTCAACCGGTTCAAAATAGGTTTAAATATGTGCCTTTTTCGGCATATAAACGCATGAAGCTGCGCTTGAGATCACGCAACACCTACCCCCACGGTGATAACTTTTCACGCGAAGTCGAAGGGAAAAACTATTTGGGCCACTATCTTTAGTGGGAGCTCACCACGACCACCTAAAGTTGAGGGAGGCGGAAAAGGTCAACATCTCAACTTCGGATTTTTTACGAATTTTGGCCATAACTCGACATTGGACGTATGGATTAAGCTAGTTTTCGGCGAGCCTACGTAAAAACACATAGTTTAATAATATGGATATTGATTGGTCTAGGGTTCCATTAGTACTAGTTCCATTTGCAAGAGGCATGCTATTTGATGCAATGAACAAGTGTCAAACGTTCAAAAGTATAAGTTGACAATAATTGGGGCTGCATAAATACGAGAAATCGGGAAATAAGTTTAAGGGGAAATCTGGGGTATTGAAGACTATGAGAGTGTCAAAATTTAACTACGATATCTGCGTTCCGTTATGCTTAGGTCACCGAATGCTGTTAAAAATAAAAATGATATACAGAAAGCTGTTAGAATGAAGAACTGCTTAGGCTTAGGCTTAATGCTTAGTTTAAGGCTTAGGTTTAGGCTAAGGCTTAGGCTTAGGTTTAAGCTTAGTGTTTACGCTTAGTGCTTAGGCTTACGCTAAGGCTTTGACTTAATGCTTAGGCTAAGGTTTAGTGCTTACGCTTATTCTTAAATGAATGAATAACCAACTGCTTAGGCTATAGGCTTAATGTTTAAGTTTAGGCCAAGGCTTAGTATTTAGGCTTAGTGCTTAGACTCAGTCCGTAAGTTTAGGCTGGGGCTTAGGCTTAGTGCTTATGCTTAGTGGCTAAGCTTAGGATTAATGGTTGGGCTAAACAGTGCTTAGGCTTACGCTTGAATTGTTGATTACGGGGTCAACCGACCATTATTATTTACCTAGAAGTGCAATTAAAAATAATATGCAGAAAGCTGTCAAAATGAAGAACAGTTTAGGCTTGGGCTAAGTGTGTAAGATAAGGGTTAGTGCTTAGAATTAGGCTTGAATTGTTGATTACGGGGTCGACCGGCCATTATTATTGCCTAAAAGGAATGCAATTAAAATATATATAAATGATATATAGAAAGCTGTTAGAATGAAGAATTGCTTAGGCTTAGTGCTTAGCTTTAGGCTATGGCTTACGTTTAGTGGTTAGGCTTGGTGCGTAGGCTTTGTGCTTAGGATTAGTACACAAGCTAAAGCTTAGTGCTTAGGCTTGAATTGTTGATTGCGGGGTCGTCGGGCCATTATTATTTATGCGTAACAACCCGTGTAATAAAGGTAAAACTCAGTTTTTTCAGCTTCAGTAGCTTTGTTTTCCTTGACCAGCCCTGCTGTAGAAAAGCCCGACATGAAGGATTGACAATCATTGCGGCTTCTTGATTTCAAGAGATATCATCTTTGACGCTGTATCGGAGGCAGCTAAGACATCCGGTTCGACATAACGAGCCATCGTTTGACCAAAGAAGCAGTAAACTCAAACAGAAGAGGAAACATTGCATGTGACGTTTGAAATTTAGTTTAAAATGGCTGAAGTTGAAGAGCGACGGCACGAAAAAACTGCAACTTCGCCATGAACAACGGGTAATGGCATATACATTGCTGTACAAGCTCAAAGTCCTAGTTCTGAAATTTTGGCTTCAAATTTTGCACCCATTTCTTCAAGAATGGTAGTTATGTTGCTCGATTTACCACTGGCTCGCTTGGCCTCTTTTACTGACCACATTTAAAGCTTCCTCGAAGAAAACGCTAATATATTCGCAATTTCCTAACCTGTTCTTAAGCAGTTTTAAGAACGTGACTAGGCCATAAACAGTCATATAGCCCGCTTGTGTGCGACCAAGGAAAACCCTTCTGCAACCTTATTGTCCGGGAACATCGCCATAAAACGTCCACAAGGCCATCAATAAAGCAATACGGCAAGTGTTACCAGAACTCTTTTAGTGTTCAGACGACCTCAGATCTAAGAACAGCGAGTTGCTGCTGCGGTGATGGAAATGTGAACGCCGACTGCGACAGCATTGAACGGAGTCGCAGGAACCCAGGATCGGATTCTACGGACGGGCCAAACGAAGTGGAGCCGACGAGGTAGACAGGCCGAAAAAGGTGGACGGGGCGAAAACTAATCTGTTACACTCACCTGCAAACCCGAAACGCGCGCTGCATCAAAGCGGCTCTTGCTCTTCTCATGACTAACGACAGCTAATTTGCTAAAAGCATGAATTTTGACAATACAACTGCATATCGTACAGAAAGCATTGCCAAGATTCATTGTGTCACTTCGCAAACACTGCTCCAGTTTGGGTTGCTTAACCGGGTCTGTTGGAATTTTGTGGGCTGCGGTCCTGGATTCGGGCGCACGTCGCCACAAAGAAGGATAGACATCAATAGATCGTTCCCATGATACTGGACGGCGGCGGACCGGCTTTACTGTGCGGGTAGCGAATAAACGGTTGATCGACACATTTGCCATGTGTATGCAACGTAAAAATATAGGCGGCATTTTGAAAATGGAGCAACAAAGCAATGAAAATTTTGGTGCTGGCGCGGAATGCGGAAATTTCTCCACATTTTCGAGGGTGACAATCTTTCATCAAAACAAAAATACAATAAATTGAGAAATTTGCTTCAATTGGAGGATTTTGTCATTTTTTGTCCATATATGAGTAAATTTAAGGGAGACTTCACGCTTTTACGAAATTTGAGGAGTGCCCAATAAGCCCCCCAGCCAAAATTGAGCAAAATTTTTGCACATGGTCACGGAGCAGCAGGGTGCTCGTGGGGATGGGATCCCTATGGGAATGGGGATGGGGTGTGATGGTAATTAATTTTGATGTCGTGGGGATCCCACCCAGCGGTGGGGATTTTTCTATGTTTGTTTGTTATGCTGAATGTGATCGTGTCATGGCAACTGGTTCTGCTGGTCATCATCTTGCTGCAGCTTGTACGCAACCAAACCAAAGGCGTAGCCATGGGGGCCATTGCCCCCCAACCGACCCGACCTATGAAAATTTTTTCCAGCATTATAACGCTATGCAAAAAAATTTTCCGCGCTCCGGGCGGATTTCTTGACTTTCTGTTATACTAAAATGGCCCAAAATGAACATTTTTGACCTGAAATCCCTAAAATCGGACCAGCGAGCCAATTCTCTCGCTTTTATAACCCAAATTTACCAATTTTGTGGATCTTCTAGGCCATATATATATTATCCTTGAGGGGCGTGACCCCCCAACCCGAAATCCTGGCTACGCCTATGAACCAAACTCACTACTGAAAACTGTGAAGAGGATGGAATCTCTTGTGTAATGATCTCTGCTCTGGTCCACGGTGGGCGAACCCACAAACGCCCATCGCCGTAGGGACCACGCCCGATAGCTGAGCAGAGTACAGCCACAGGCCCCAGTCTCCCTGTCAGATGCGAAAACCCTTTGACATATTGGGAATTACTGGGGACTAGATACTTGCTCTCTAGCTTCAGTGCACGATACAGACAGCTCTCATGCTGATTTAGTCTCATACTAGATACTTTAGCTCCCTAGTATGATGCTGGGTACTAACGAGCTTATTAGATTCATTGGCCATAGATGGGTCCTTGCCTGATTGCTAAATTGAACCGGATACTTAACCCTTTACCTAACACATCTCTCCGGCTTTTTCCAAACCCACCAGTTACGTTGCAGAATGCTCATCAGTATCTTCCTCCGTTCCGTATCCAGAGCTGGAACTCCTCTAGCGTAATATTTCACCTCCTCATTCGTCACATCAATGTCTCTGGTCAGGTGATCCAGCTTCTGTCAATACTTGATGTACACGAGCGATTGGATAACTTTAGGCTTTACATTTTTCCACAGCTTTGACAGGATCATGCCAGCTTCACCGAACAAACGCTCGATCGCTGTTGAGGACACCGGAATGGAAAGTAGAATTCGAGCACATGATTGCAATATTGGAAATTGACTGGCGCTTTCCCAAAATTCCAAAGGATTTCGGAAGGGGCGTCGCATTTTGGCAAACAACGATAGTTCGCTCGTCAGATAATCAAGCGCTTGCCGAGGCTTTTTGGGCGGCGGTGCTTTTGGGGTGGGGATGGAAATCTCATCCCCATGAGCACCCTGCGGAGCAGGGTATCCCTATAGAAAAATTAAAAATGACAAACACTGTCAACTTTCAAACCTCCAATTTCGAGAAACCAGTAATATATAAATATTTTTTCGGTATTTATGAAATATTCAATAATACCTATAAAATGCATGTACAGACAACAAAACTGACATATCACGATCGGTGCTCGAAACAAATTTTGTGTAATGCAAACAAAACTTTGTTAAATACAGGAAGCCTTACGTATCCTGTCAAGCTACGAACATGTAATACAAGTTCGGCAATCGTTTCAGAATTAGGGAAAACCCGCGGTCCCAGCAGAGCATTTAGTTTTGAGCCAACATTCATGTATTTTTACAATTGCCTTTTATGGCCATGAAATAATTGGTTCTGTTTTAGCTTAAGTTTGTACAGTGCATATGTTACTTTTATGACACACAAATAGAGCTGAATTAATTCTAATATCACATTTTTTACCTTGACATAAAAATGAAAAAAAAACTGCAGAACGGAATTATTGTAAACGTTTCTCTGTCTATATCTTTGCAGTGAATGCTAGCAGTTGTTTTAATCCTTAAGTATGAACGCTTTATATGTAGTTATCGAGTTTATTTTACCTATTCTATAGGTCGTCCTGAATCTTAAAATTCATGCTTTACGCTGGGTAGCCATTAATCAAAAGCAATTGTGCTATTACAAATCTCAACGTATCATCTAGTTTTTCAGGATGTTCGAACTGTAATCAGCCATCACATTACGGTGCAGGTAGTAGCGGCGGTGGCTATGAAGCCAAAATCGCTCCTCCACAGTCATGCAACCAGTGTGCCACACAATGCTGTTGTGCAGATGGGTGTTGCCAAAAGTCATATTGCAAAGCTCCTGCAGTCTCGACTCATTACGGCAAAGCATCAACGCCTGTATCGTCACAGCCTATTATTATACAACTGAAGCTACAGCCAGTTGTTCAAACGAAAGCAGAATCCGACAATAGAGGAGGCTATGACATGGTTGGAACTAAGACTGGATCCCCATACGGAAAAATTATTTCCGGATATTCAATGACTCCCAGCGGAGGTAGCAACGGATATGGTATGCCGACAATGTCGTACTCGGTTGGAAATAATGGTTATATGCAGCAAAGCACAAATGGTGGCTATCAACCCAAAAGCAGTAGCGGAAGCGTCGTAGGATACTCAACGACGTACAGTGGATATCCTATGACATCACAATATTCAGGAATGCAAATGACGTCTAGCGGTTATAAAGGCACAAGTGTCTCCTCCGGCGATATTACAGTATCGATTTCTTGCAATACTTGTGTTACCGGATGCTGTTGCCTTGGGGGTAACAGCAACGGGGGCTACTCATCGTCTGCGGTAAGGTGTTGTCCAGAGAACAGTTGCAGTACACCCACGCTTACGAGTGGTGGGTACGGAATAAAAGACGGCGGCATGCAAACTGCTTTAGTGTATCAAGTGCCAATTTCACCGATGCCACCAAAACAAGGATACGTGGCACCAAAAGGCAGCTATAATACAAACGTTGACAGAGGCGGAAATAATAAGTATTCAAATGTGACCATGATGACAACTATGCGTCCAACTATTGCAGCTGAGGTATGCTATCAGTGTGCGACAAAATGCTGCTGTCCGGTTGCAACTCAAATCTATTCTGGATCAACATATCCTCAGTCGCAGATACGACAATGTTGCGAATCAGAAAAATGCGGAATTATAGTTGAGCCTATACCAGTAACCATTAAACCTTCGCAACAAGTGTATAACATAAAAATGGCACCAAAATCGCAGCGACCAATACCAGCCTCAGCTAAGCTGACGGAGCAGCCTTCGCTTACTATGTCCGCATTCGAATGTCAGCAACAGTGCCAATCAGGTTGCTGCTGTAACGTTTCAGGCGTCTCAGCGCTTCACGACATTAATTCAGTCTTATGTTGCCCAAAGGGTAATTGTGAAACAACAGATGTTTCGCCGCCGTCAAATGTAGATGCAATCTCCATACGTCATATGCCTGAAGCCAGTCTTGGAGGCTTAGCCTCCATCGCTACTGATCTACCTGTCTACTGTTCTCGCTGTACGCCACAATGCTGCTGCGGTGCTAAACGATGCTGCAAATGCTTGCACGAAACGAATGCAAATTTATTGGAAACAATGAATGCACACATTACTAATGTTGACAGCGAAATTGGGATAATTGAAAATACTTCAGGACTTAAACGTATTCCGGAATCACTAAGGACCGCAGCATCCAATTTACCGTCTGATCAAGCAAATATTACGCCATATGGGATTATAGATACTAAAATGGCAGACCGCAGTGATATTGGCGAAAAAGCAGCGGTAAACAATAATCCCGGAGCTGATATTCAACAAATACAGTCGATATCTCCTCTTTCAATCACCCACGGTATTGAAAAAACGCAAATCCCTTCAGACGTACTCTGGGCTATTATTGAAAACAGTGACCTAATTCGTAAGTCAGCTGCTCAAATACTACAAAATTCTGACAACGACGAACATAAATCGAGCAAAGCTAGTACGACTACATTTTTACTTCTACAAAATTCTACTAACTGGTCTGTGGTTCCGATTCAGCAGCACGTGGCACCAAGAAACCACGCATCAACTCATAAGCAAACAACAAATTTATTCACATTTGAAGAAGGTCCACCGCTAAGCGAAACAGAATTTGGTTAGTAGTGTAATTTTTGAGCAAAATGTGCCAAAACCGGATTGCGTAGATGAACGCCCAGAACAAATTTTATGATTTCCGGTCTATTCTGTCTTTGTCAATTCAATATGGAAATCAAGATTAACTCCTTATAACACAATATAAACACATATTGATTAACACACAGGAATGTTCCGCGTTAAGTAGTAAACACACCTACATTCCGTAAGAGTGAATCGGAGAAATAAAGTGACAAGTTACTTTGTCCGAAGGTTCAGCGGGACGTTTGAGATTGCATGTTCGCACTCGAAATTTTGATCTTCTTACAAGAAGTCACAGTAGCATGCCAGACTGGGCCAGCATTGCATCATAAATCTTTGTTATCAATTACTTCAACAGGACCAGAGATAAATAGACACATAAGGTTAACACCTAATCAACGCTGAAATCTCAGTTTTGAATTGCGTGAGAGGCTACTGCTCCCCGTAAGGACCCCGGCAGTAATTAGATCTAAAAGCGGTTTCAACACCGGTCAACAGGCGTTCCTTCAGTCCGTGATTATCAGCAGTGTCGAGATGGGATCACGAACGTCCTTGTAATTTATAAGCAATTCAAATCACTTGCACACCATTAAATTAAATAATATTAGTGTTGTTATGTTTGTTAATCTAAAAGTACTAAATTTCGTACTTGCATTTTCAACGGAGCTAGTCAAAGCGACTTGTTTTTTCTCGCCTTATATGTGGCAGGGTGTATCCAAGACGTTTGTCGCACGCCAGTTAACTGTGATAATACAACCTATAATAAGATTAAAAATAACTTATAATTATCTCTCGAAGCAAAATATTCCCCAATTTATAAATTTAAACAAGATTGAAAAATCTTTAAGATTTATTATATGACTGAAAATATCAACCGGCCAATAAATTTAGCAAATTTGGACAAGAAAAACCAATAGTCATCGAGTGGTGCAGCTTTCACAGAATAGCGCGCGCTAAAAATGAGCAGATTTGTATCTAGCAGACGTTCGCAACAAACTAAAATCTCTTATGGATAGCTGAACGGGACCTAACTGGCTAAATGTCTTAAAGGTATAAAACGCCTTCCCAGTCAGCTACAGAGGTGAAACATTTTAGCGTTCGTTCGTATACAGAGTCAGCGAAGTGCTAACTTTTATGACGTGCGTTATTGCGCAATCTTGAAAACATGCAGTCCGAGTTATATATAATTCAAGTACAGTGAAAGCCATTGCGGATTCTGTTAACTGCTAAGTTTTTATGCGTTATGAGGCAATCATACTTTCGCTGAGCATGCTTTATACTCCATCAGCAACATAATGGGTGGTGCGATTTCTCTATGATTGAGTTGAAAATGTTTGAAAATATTGAGAAAAATAGCAAATGATAAAATACACAATTTTGTGTTAAACTATGTGTGAATCTGGCATTGGAATAGTCACGATTTCATATATAATTCAAGTACAGTAAAGCCATTGCGGATTCTGTTAACAGCTAAGTTTTTATGTGTTATGAGGCAATCATACTTTCGCTGAGCATGCTTTATACTCCATCAGCGACATAATGGGTGGTGCGATTTCTCTATTATTGAGTTGAAAATGTTTGAAAATATTGAGAAAAATAGCAAATGATAAAATACACAATTTTGTGTTAAACTATGTGTGAATCTGGCATTGGAAAAGTCACGATTTCATATATAATTCAAATACAGTAAACCATTGCGGATTCTGTTAACTGCTAAGTTTTTATGTGTTATGAGGCAATCATACTTTCGCTGAGCATGCGTTATACTCCATCAGCAACATAATGGGTGGTGCGATCTCTCTATTATTGAATTGAAAATGTTTGAAAATATTGAGAAAAATAGCAAATGATAAAATACACATTTTTGTGTTAAACCATGTGTGGATCTGGCATTGGAATAGTCACGATCTCATATAACAAGTGCAGCATTTTGTGGTCAAACTAATTCTTGAGGTAATTTCCAGCGTGGTCGCTTTTGATGAATAATATTTGATTGCTATTTCTACAGCAAAGTTTTAGCAATATCTGAGATTGTCAGAAAGACAAACCAACCCCCAAAGTTGCCGGATGCACGACATCTGCTACAAACTGCTATACCAATCGAAGCAATATCTACCCTAGGCAAAACGCATTAAGCAAATTGTGCAATGTTTTCGCAAAGTTTTCAAACAATCCCTAGGTATTTTTTTAATTTTGGGCCTTGACGCACTATTACGCTTGGTTTCTAGAGCACTTTGTCAAGTTTTGTTCTAAGACATTGTTTTTTCAATCACTAACTGTGCCCAGGGGCGCAGGTCCGTTTCGAAAAGTTGGAGGACAACACGGCCTAAGTTTTGTTGTGAAATCATTTGGGAAAAAACAAAAAGTTGGAGCGGGAGGTCACAACTTCACATCTAGATTAAAAGGGGAGTGATCAGTCGCGCTGTCTTAAAAGTAGGGCGGGTCTGAACTCTCATGTCCCCCATCATCTGCGCTCATGACTGTGTCTGACAGATAATATTTATTTTCCCAGCATATCAGTTCACTGCTTGCATTAAGCTCCTTTTATTCGTGTAAAATCGTGAGCCAAATTTAGTCCATAAATGCCAAGTGTCTTCGTTAAAAAATAGTGTTTTGCAACTCATACGAAAATGGCCCAAAAGATTCAGTCAAAAAAGAAACAGATGAGTAATTTTCGGAGCATAATGCGTTTATACAACAAACATAGCATCGATGATGCATGAAACTTAATCTACCGATAGGTATTGGTCTGAACAGAGTTGCACTTGTGAAATGTATACAAGCAAAGCGAAAATTATTAAGTTTTGTGATGGTAAAATATAAATAATATAAATGGCTTTAAAATTTCGACCGTATGTCACAATACAGTTTCAAACTCTACCTGCTTGACAATTTTTCAAAAGCAACACCATTTCCAAGATGTTATGTTTTGCTGTGGTTTTAATGCCAGTCCTATGAATTGCGTTCATGCTTGATCTAGTATTGGTTGGGTGTTTTTTTTGTTGGGTTTATGGTATTATTTTATATATTTTATTATTTCTTGTCTTTTCTTGCTGAATATATTATACCACGTTTGTAGAATATGGGGTAGGCGGGTTATCTCCTAAATGTGTGCTGACATTATGTCCGATCCGATCCGACCAAAATCGCACGAATATTATTGTACTACCCGTTAAGCCAAATGAACCTCTTATGCAAGCCAAATCTACTCCACATCAGCGAAAGCTTCACTCATCCATCAACCAATCGTAAAATTGTAATAAAATTCGCAATATAAGGGTCAAGATTAGCAAAGATTGAAGTAAAATTGGCAAAAATAGGGAATATTAGAAAATACTTATGTAAAATTGCATAAAAGGACAAAATTGGGGGAAATTTTAGCAAAATTGGCGAAAATTTTGAGTTCATAATAGTTTCGAAAATTTACACACGGCTGAACTACGTCCCTCCGAAGAACTCAGCCCTCGTCGACCATTTACCCTTCACTAAAGCGGTGGGAGTTTCGACACCTATGATTCGAAATTATATTTTAATATCAGACTTTTTAAATTTGTACACAAATGTATTGGAAATGAACCATGCATTTTGCAATGATATTCAATTTTCTAACGTACTTGTATATTTTATTGATCGTGTTGACCGTGGGGCCCTGTGTCTTTTGAATTTTGACTAATCATTGCCCCAGGTCTGCCTTTAACAACAACAAAGATTATTTCAATATTAATGGTTTTGATGTATTTGAATAACTAGCGTGTTTTCTTAGACCTTATGAAATACTAGAAGCGTGAATTCAACATTATTGTGTCAAACATTGGCAAGGAAGTTATCATGTATTCGGGTGCCATTAAAACCAGCAAGAATTCTATACCAATTTTCTATTTTGGTAACTATAAAATTATACGTAACAAGAATAATAAAATATAATTCGTGTTTTCTTAGACCTTATGAAATACTAGAAGCGTGAATTCAACATTATTGTGTCAAACATTGGCAAGGAAGTTATCAAGTATTCGGGTGCCATTAAATCCAGCAAGAATTCTATACCAATTTTCTATTTTGGTAACTATAAAATTATACATAACAAGAATAATAAAATATAATTCGTGTTTTCTTAGACCTTATGAAATACTAGAAGCGTGAATTCAACATTATTGTGTCAAACATTGGCAAGGAAGTTATCAAGTATTCGGGTGCCATTAAAACCAGCAAGAATTCTATACCAATTTTCTATTTTGGTAACTATAAAATTATACATAACAAGAATAATAAAATATAATTCGTGTTTTCTTAGACCTTATGAAATACTAGAAGCGTGAATTCAACATTATTGTGTCAAACATTGGCAAGGAAGTTATCAAGTATTCGGGTGCCATTAAATCCAGCAAGAATTCTATACCAATTTTCTATTTTGGTAACTATAAAATTATACATAACAAGAATAATAAAATATAATTCGTGTTTTCTTAGACCTTATGAAATACTAGAAGCGTGAATTCAACATTATTGTGTCAAACATTGGCAAGGAAGTTATCAAGTATTCGGGTGCCATTAAAACCAGCAAGAATTCTATACCAATTTTCTATTTTGGTAACTATAAAATTATACATAACAAGAATAATAAAATATAATTCGTGTTTTCTTAGAGTTTATGAAATACTAGAAGCGTGAATTCAACATTATTGTGTCAAACATTGGCAAGGAGGTTATCAGGTATTCGGGTGCCATTAAAACCAGCAAGAATTCTATACCAATTTTCTATTTTGGTCACTATAAAATTATACATAACAAGAATAATAAAATATAATTCGTGTTTTCTTAGACCTTATGAAATACTAGAAGCGTGAATTCAACATCATTGTGTCAAACATTGGCAAGGAAGTTATAAGGTATTCGGGTGCCATTAAAACCAGCAAGAATTCTATACCAATTTTCTATTTTGGTCACTATAAAATTATACATAACAAGAATAATAAAATATAATTCCTAATTTCATCGGGATTTTTTTGTTTACGAAAAACAAAAGACGTGACACTCTTCATGTACAACAAGTGGACAAGATCGAAATTAAGGTACCTGTAAGCCATCCTTCATTGTTTTGAAGAATTTGGTATCAGTGTTCCAATGAATGTATAATTGATTGCTTACTTTTTGCGAACAAACAGTAGACTCCTCTGCCTGTGGTTTAGCTAGAACGAACGAAAAAAATATCAACTCTGGGGTAACGATATGCGTGTCACCTTAAAAAAGTTTTAATTCCATGAATTTTTGCTAGATACTGCGCAAAAATAAGATACGAAGTTCGACTGGAAATCGTAGAAAATGACACTACATAAATGCGTCATTACACTTTGGGTCCTTTTGGATTGTTTTACTCCTCTTAGATTATTCTTTTGTCAAGTCAATTCACCACTGCGAAACCGATGTCCACTCACTAATCACGATTTTACCTTATGTATTTGAACACTACTTTATGATTCAGCAACACGTTGGTACTGTTCGTGGTCACAATTTTATAATTTAGCATCGCGTATTACCCATCGCATTTTCTATCGAAAGCCTCAATATATTGACATTAGACCATAAACACATCCAAGCGAATCAGCACGACGTTTGATCAACCTGACAAGCAGTCGCGAACTCTGCAAGTATACATGTATGGAAATTATGTTCATATAACATGGAACCGTCGGCTTAATGCTACGTGTATATACGTTATAAAGAAACTCTTATGTGGAAGTTTCGTGCGCCAGTAGTCTATACCATACCTACAATCCAGCTGTATACGTTGGTGCGGTTCACGGTCATAATTTTACAATTCAGAGCCGTGTATTATTTCCCGCGTGTGTTTCAAAATGCGACTCAAATAGCATTTTTTACCCTAAGATTTAACATACTGCCAATAGACCATAAACACATCCAAGCGAATGAGCATGACGTTTGATCAGCCCGACGAGCAGTCGCGAACTCTGCAAATATACATGTATGGAAATTACGTTCATATATCACGGAATCGATGTCCGCGTTCGCTTAATGCTGCTTGTACGTTATAAAGTAACTCCCATGTGGAAGTTTTGTGCGCCAGTAGTCTATACCATACCTACCATCCACCTGTATGCGTAGGTGCTGCTCACTGTCACAATTTTACAATTTAGAACCGTGTATTATTGCCAGCGTGTGTTTGAAAACGCGACTCAAGTTGCATTTTTTACACTAAGTGTTAACATACTGCCAACAGACCATGAACATAGCTAAGCGTTGAGCATGCCGTTGGATTAACACGACCACCGGTGTGAAACCTGTAGGTGTGCACATATGCAAATTACATTCATATGCGTATGCTTAATGCTTGTGTACGTTATAAAGGTCCTCACATGTGGAAATTTTGTACGCTAATATTGTACACCATACCATCCAGTGGCATACCGTACATACCAACACTATATAATTGAATAAATGGTACAAAGGACACCATCAACATCTTAAATATATATGTTTTAAACGGTGTCAAGGACACCATACTCGAACACATTACATGATGCGGCGTTCACGTTATAATGTCCCCGATGTTTGGAACTTTTGTATCTCTGTATTCGCGATCCTACCGTATAGACAGTCAGGGTCACACCCATACCGTAAACCAATTTCCGATGGTGTACAACACACCCATAGCTACCGCATTCTTAGTTTACGGTGTCGTACACACCCTAAGCTACCAATTTCGCGCGAAATAGCAGGAACAGATATCTTCCATAGCTAACACGATGTATTAGTCAGCTATGCTGTGTATATTTTTTATAAATCTCAGTAATTGTATTTAGACCATACGACTGTCGACAAGATTATGCCGCATACCGTCAATAACTACAAAGAAAATTCTGTGTGTCTTACACCTTCGAAAAGTAGCTATAACCCCATCTAGCTACCCTTGAAAAATTGATCAAAAACATGGGGTGCCTAAGCCACCCGATTGTCGACAGTGTGCCTAAGACTGTATGTGGTACAAAGGTTCCAAACGTCGGGGACATTATAACGTAAACACAGCATAATGAGTGTAAATTACAACATGTTGTATTTGACACCATATAGCTTTTTGAAAAATTTAATGATGCAATCTACATCATATTCCGGCGGACATTGCCCTACGTCAGTATACTTAAGAGGAACCTGCTAGTTTTCCGACTCAGAAAGATTTGGGCCTTGGTCCATCCGTTGTCGTCCGTTTGGAAAAATGTCTCTGGAACATTTACCTGTTCCATATCTACTCCTACCGCTGGTTCTGAAGTGTGAAACAAGCATATCAACTGAAATTTAGTCACGTTGACTGCGCAGGGGACTGAGATGCGAATCGTATTGCACATTTGCTCAGTGCCCATACCACAACAATGTTGAGAAGCGTAGCAGAGCGGCTTACGATTATCGCACAACCGAGTCAACAAGTGTGCTTATTGCAGCTTGGAACAATAATCGGCTAGTTCATGGCCTGTCAACAATGGACAAGTTTACGTCAGTGAGACAGGCTTCACGCTGGTCGTCACCAGAGGTCTAAAAGTTCAAAGTTGATCAGCCTAATAGAATCGCTCAATATATCAATTTCATTGGAGGGGTCAAACGTATTCACCAGAATTATTTACAATTACCCGGCGGGTACTCGGTCATAGAAGTCGTCATGGGCTGCATTTTTGCCTCCATACGAGCATGCACAACGCGTGGACGCTGCGCAAGATTGCCTCTGCTGCGTCCCATGAAATTTTGATTTTCTTTCATTTGAACGATACGTTGTGGTTAATTATGTTGAAAAAGATGGTAAAATTTCTACTACTGAAAGGTCATTCTCTGCAAAGGCGGTTTGCAAGCGTATTAGCGACGTTGATGGTCGCTGCCACTGCTTGGTGGAAAACCCCGGAGAAATTCCTTGTGTTATGAAGGATTTAAAGATAACTAAGAAGTATGAAAAATGCAATCCAGTGTTACATATTAACTGTTTCGAGAAGTCTCACGCGAAAACGTAATACTGAGATAAACATTTAAGGATATTAGACTGAATTTAATGCTGCAAAAGATATTTTCTAAGTAATACATTGTGTTGTACAGACGGTCCGATTTTTCAAGCGATTCGTTACTTAACAATTTACAAATGTTACCTAGTTTCTCGTTTTCTGAGTCAAGACCAACGGGTAAAAACATTCTGCGTTAAATCATGAAAAGATATTAAAACTCGGGCAAAAGGGGGTTAAATTACTATCAGAATTCTGAAACACAATGGTGTCCAAACGACCATAAAATAGATGGTTGCAAAGACAGCCAAAGCTGCAAAACTTTCACATGCGATTTCTTAATAACATTAACTCCGAATAACTTGGACATACCGATAGCAGAATTTTGACCACGACTTTCTGCACCTTCCAATTGGTGATTTTGATAAAAGTGCTACGATGGTGTAGGCACCTAAAGTGGACTCACGCAAAAGTCTTATGGTATCTTATGACCCTGGAAGTTGAAAAATTTCTCGTTTGTGCTAGTGTTTCATAACTAATGTTTCAGAATCTGCTGTGTTTAGGTATATAACACCGTACAATGGATCAAAAATTATTTATTTTATCGTACAAATAAAGCGCCGTTTGAAAATTTTTTAACAATTTTTAGAGTAATAAAGAATTTGAATGCTTAGAAATGCCGCGAAAAAGGTACAACCTTTCCTTATTGAATTATAATTACCGCCAAGTGTTTGCACTGGTTATGAGACGATACAAAGGGCAACAATTGGCGATACATAGCTCACAAAACTTGAAAATATAACAACAAGTTAAATTATAAACTTGCCTGAAACGTGTAACAATATCCGACTGCTGGTGATTTATATAACGTACGTTATTTTCAAATTTATGTGGAAAATAAATCCAAATTTAGCGATAAGTAGCCTACAATATATTATCAAGCTTTCCACAGACCTCGGCGTTTGTTTATATTCTACGTTTCATCCATTTCAACTTGAACTGTGGTCATGGTGGAGTAATCGACTACAAAGACAGTGGAAATGCTATATTTGACAGCTTTAAACAGCACACAGCTTAAAAGACTAACATATTTTGTCAACCAGAGATGGAAGCGGGTCACCATAGTGTGACACGGTCGCACAGTCACGGTAGTGACCTAGTAACAAGAAAATTTCTAAAGTAGCCAGTGTATAATAATTCTGTTAATTCGTATGAAAAACAGGTCATTATTTGCTCTGAAAAACGCGATTACAGACAGATTACAGTTGTTTTTGGTAAGGATTTGCCAGAGACTACAAAAGTAGTCAGGTTTTCAACTTAAGTTTAAACAATTTCGGCGTGTCTTGGAAGTAGTTTTGGCATCATGTGAAGCCGGTTGTGCTATAACTGTAAGCAACTAGAAAGTACTTGCATATGAAATCGATATGAATAGGAACACATCCGATGTCCGGGGCTTTAAACGTGTTTTCAGTCTGTTCGGCATGAACCTACCCAACCAGCGTGGGATTTGCCAGGGCCAACGTTTTGGGGAACCTGGTAATTAACTAATGGTTTCTACTGATTAGAGGTAAGGATTAGATAGGGCCTAGCCCTCATATGTCACGCGTTGTCCATGCCTCTACCATAAAGCAGGCCAACAAATTTTAACCTTGCACCTATCTGGTCCGAATCTTACTGCAAATTTATAGCAATCGTCGATGGAGACCATGGTTTGCGTTTACTTGAGTTTCCACTGTGTCTCTTCGGAAGAGCAGAGCAGAAGACGCGAAGAAGGCAAACGCTGTTCTGTCGACAGACACAGACAGTACTTCTTGTCTTTAAAATTTGCTAAGTTTGTGATCTAAAAATTCTTACACAATTATGCAAAACTATATTTTTGCCAACGAAGCCAAAACAATTCCTAAACTTTGACAGGTGCCTGGTGAGATTTCTTTCGTTGAAGCTCTTCGTTAATTTATGATTAAGTACTTCTGAAAGATTAGACCAAAGAGTTCTCGCAACAGCACAGTAACCATAGAAGAATGAGTTAGAACTTTAACTTAAGTAACAGAACCATAATACTTACGATGCGCTTAGTGAATATGCTGCACGGTTAGCATCGTCTTACTGGTTCAAATTAGTTTAGTAACTTGGTTTTAATCGAATAAACAACACAGCTGAGTTATCAAATCACTTATTTCAAGGCAGACCGCATTACAAGTGACTTGAGAACTAAAGAGCAGCAAGGGTAGATGATAGAAGGTGGGTCTATGGTATGGTCCGGTTAAAGAAATGAAATACCAGGTGACTTACATGTCTATTGGGGTGGTCGGGGTGGTTAACCTTTAATTGTGGGACTCAAGGTGCTATATTCACGCCCCTGAATCATCATAATAACAGTAAAATTTTGGTAATTTATGAGCAAAAATGTTAAAAAATTTTATAAGAAAATTAGGGCAAATGGAGAAATTATGAGAAAAGTCGCCAGACTGGGAAAAATTTTTGTTTACCCACGGCTGTACCCCCGCCTTTCTCGCGTGGATGACCTAACCCGCCTAAGACCACAGACAAGGGATTCCTGTTGTTTAATAGTATTGTTTAATAGTATTGTCATTTTATGAGTATATTGGTTTTTACGCGGGTCGTATGTTCCGACTGCTGTTGAGTAAAATTCCCCGCTTTAGGTATATCATGTATTGCTGTTACACACAGCAATACATCGCATACCTAGCGCAGTTTCATAATCGTTTGGCTGAGCCCATATAATTGCATCAATTATACATGCACCGTCGCGCAACGTTAAAATGAGCCATACATCCTTCAGCAATTGCTATAATATATTTTTGGATTTTTTTAGCTTTTTCACCAAAAACACCAATTTTACTATTGCTGAATTTATAATAGTGCTAACACATGAAATTTTTTCCAGCTTATAAAATTAATCTCAAAGTCGGCAAACAATTGCCGATAGGGGTTAAATATATACGGTGATCATCTTACAATACTCGATGATAGTGTTCAACGCAACTTATAATGGGGGACTGACAACTGGTTTCCTAGAGTGTTTTTACCATGCCCGATTCCAATCCAAAGCTGTGTTATTGTGAAAACTGCTGTGACACAGTTCTCAAACTAAAATGATACTCAACTTTGCTGAGTAGGAAAGTCATTCGAAACCTCTTTTACAGAAGACCAGCTTGTTCATAATGACAACAATATTTATCGTGGAGGAAATAACAGTTATATGTTGTGCCAAACAAGTTTTCAAGCTAGATAAGGAAAAGTTGAATGATAGAGTAAGTTTCCAGAAGAAATTTTGTACCATTTATTGTCACCTACTGCTATAGAATTTAACAGCGCAACCCTTTCATGTCCAAGGCCACCACTGGTCAGCAAAGCATATGACGAACCGTTGTGCTAAGTGAGTTTGTCCTGTAAACGTATGTTTGCATGTGCATTGCTTATTCACTCGTTTCGTCTGGTCTCTATAAAGACAACATCTCCTAGAAAGATCAGTGCTTACGTGCGCCGCTTGCAATCATACAATCTGGTTTTGATTTCTGGTTCAGTTTATTAGACAATTTCAGATTTGGTGGCGATACAAAAATTAATGCAGCCGTTAAAGGGTTAAATAGTATTTCATTTTACTGCTTAATTACCTACAGCCCAAGATTAATTTTGATAAAAGTTGGGACAGTATCAAAGTTAAAGCTAACTTTTTTATTTAAAAACGTATAAAGTCACAAAATTGTTTTAATTGTTTTTAATTTAATTTAAATTGTTTTAATCAATACTTTATGCAGTGCTTTGGTTTCACTCTTTGAGTACCTTAGCTGGTTGAGTCTCATGGTCTAAATTGCTGCTTAATTTATTGAAATTTGCGACAGTACTTGCTTGTCGATTGCTAATGAATTTTGTATTTTTAAATGTATTTTGAAGTGAAAATGAACTGGCAAGCGCTGAAACTGTGAAAAACTGAATCTGAGCAGACATGATACGCAGCCTAACGGGCAACTCGGGATAAAAGTAAATATAAGCTAAACTCAGCGATCAACTCGCTCCAAAAAGGAACCGGGGTTTTGCAGTCGCTCAGTTTGGGGCTAAATGGCCAGGGCGAGTCCGGTAGTTTTCTTTATTGAAGTGGGAAATAAATAATTTTATTTTTAGCTGCGGGGGCACGAAGTGTTCCTCCCGCAAAGGCGTTAATTCAATGCTGCGATAGTGCCAGCCATCGGCTTATTTAACCATGCTTATTTGTAGACATTGGCCGCGAGAGAAAACCATGTTGCTACACTATGGTGAACACTCGTAAATTTGATCGTTTCAGTGGCCTATTTCAGAGTGCACCAAAATGAAGTTTTAATATCAAACAGTCCATACGCGGCATCAGTTGGGGCGAACGGAATTTTGAGTCGACTAGGGGCTTTGCCCCCTCGGCCGCGTGCTGGGGAATTTTGGGGAACGGGGTATAGCCTAGCATTTTTTTGGTCAGTCGTCAGAGTGAAATGCATTCCTACTTGTGATACCTACAACGTTTACCTTCAAGCTGGAGCAATGTTTCCGCAGGATTTTATTAGTACGAACACCTATATGTTGTAAAACTAGAGCCAAATGAAATCGATATGAGCCCTTATTAACGTTCCCTGGGGAACGGCAAACACCTTAAATTCAAGATTCAGTACCTAGAATTTGATCCGTCTTTTGTGTTCCAAATTTTCTCAGCTCAGTAGAATATAAGAAATTTTAAGGGCTTCCTAAAGCCCCACGCAGACTAATCCCCGTCCCTAATTTGCTCTTCTGTTCAAGCCCAAGTACGGCATGGGCGTTGAACGATCAACTAAACTAAAAATTTGGAAACCGAAACAACAAACCATTGAGCAAGTCCCTATTTCAGTGGTGTGCACGTTCAAGAAAATTTTACCGTGGTCGACTCAGGAATATTCGAGAACCCTAGCTCAAAAGCAACAAATCATGCAAAACCTGGACGAGACCTTGACTATGACCACGGGGAATCAGCAGGACTTCGGCTTTGTCACCTACAATTTGTCACCATCCCGTGTAATCGCTCAAGATGCCCAAAACGGAACTCGATGTGTGGAGGTTTGTCAACGAACTTATTAGATTGCCTGTGAACGACCTGTCACTGTTACATTTGGGGAGACTAGACTCCCATAATCCGTGATACGACTTACGAACTTTGATCCGGGGCAGCATCTGCTGGCCCCCTTCGCGAGACAAAAGATGTCTGCGCGGGTTCTCCATCGATCGAATCCCATTCCAAACATGTAAACCGAAAACCACGAGAAAGCACGAAATAAAAAACAACTAATAATTAAAGTCAAGCGTCGGAGCCGGTCAGTAGAGTCGACCGAACTCCGCCCTGCCGAAGTCGAAATGATTCCCAGATTCGACGCGTTGGTCGTAACCTCGAAATTTTCGCCTGTAGATAAGGATGACGATTTTGTCGCCATCCAATCGTTGGCGATTTCTTGACCCCCACTTTTTGGGTTCTTTGTTCAGTCTCCAATTGGGGACACTTCCGGAAATTTGAATTTGACAGCTACCGTAAGCCGTCGACGTCCTTAGAGAGAGTCGGGTTCAATTAGATTTGCCGACATCAAATTTGAACCCTCCGAGTACTCGGAAGTTGACTATCTGCGATTTTTGTCCTAATCTTCTCACGAAATGTAAACTCTGAAGTCCCAATTTCCCTTGATTATCGCCGGATGTTCAGCGAAATCGGATCCTAAACTCACAACGTTTAAACTGTTCCGGTCCCAGCTTAATTCAAACTGTCGAAAATTCTTTCGGGTCACGCAATTTCCTTCTTCAGCCCCAATTAGCGTGACAATCTGTTCGACTTTTGATTGTTTCATCTTCCCAACCCGTCCTAACTCAGCGACGTTCGGCTCAGCCTTTGGGTTCTCGACTTGCTGCCCTCCAACTTAAGCTGAATTCTGCTTTGAACATGACCCTCGCTCATGAGGACATCGTGAAACATCGAAAAGAATCGAGCTACTTTTCAATTTTCTTAGGACTACCTAAGCTTCAATGACTCGCCGGGGGGGGGGGGGGAACCGGCGACGGGAAAACGCCCGTCTCGAGACCAGAGACGGGGCAAACACCAATGAGGTTCCAACCGGTCAGGGGCCCTACTCCAAGACCCCTTGGGTCCGCGGGAGGGCCCTAAAGTCACCCCCATTCGTCCTAATCTTCCGTATTCTGTCCGTCCGTAAAACTCTTAAATTTAGTGAGTCGTAGTAGGTGATGTCGTCGTTCGTCCGTTCTTATGTCGTGTCCTTATATACATATATGTGTACCATACATACATATCAACAATATATATACATATATACCTATATGTCTAAACACACACAAATACACATGTACAAACACACACAACACACATTAGACATGATGACGTCCTGAGCGACAGAAAGGTCGCTCAGGATAAACATACACGCACAACACACCAACAACAACAAAAACAGCCGACCAGAAGCGTCGGTTAGAGAGAACGAGGACAAGAAGACAAAAGGACAACGAGGACACGAAGAGGGCGTGGGAAGAGACGCGGGATAAGGGGAATCCCGGGGGATTTTCGAGGGGTTGGTCCCAGGACGAAAAATGGGGCTGATCGGTACCAAACACGGGTGGGGGGAGGACGTAGTAGCGGGTCGGAACCCACCTATGGGTTCTAATGTACATAAGTATGGGGAGCTTTAGCAGGCTCTCCTGCGTTAACGGTTGGGCAGAGCGACGCCCGCCGGGCACCCTTGGATTCGCCGTCAAACGGCGATTTGAATGAGGGGTGATATCGCTGCCGGGGCGGCAGGGGTAAGAATGGTGCTAAAATTACAACGATTAAGGAGAGTATCGGCTACGATAGGGGCGCTTTCGCCGGTTGTTCCGAGTTAACGGGGCGGCGGACCGCGACCCGCCGAGTATTTTTGGAGATGTCTCGTCGAGACGAATCCAATGAGGAGCGGTTCGCCCATTTTGGAGTTGAGAGAAAAATCTGGAATCATCTGTGCCCACTAGTGGTTGGCCACAGAGATTTAGGCACCTTTAAGTAACTACAGCGGGTTTGCGGGGACTCGGACGGGGGTCCGGCGCACGTCGTTGGACTTTTATAGTCACGATGAACAAAACGAGGGGTCGCATGCACCAGTTCAGAAGTGTGGTAAGACAATGGGGATGAACAAAGGTGGAGATTTGTATCAGTCACATGTTACAACAGGGGAGCTAAGGAAACGGGGCGACTTCACCTGAAATAGTCGTCCAAAGGAGCTCACACACATATATTTACATAGTCTGTCATAAATATATGGAAAGTAGCAGTCCGGATTCCGCTTTGACAACTTAACTTAGTGTAAGTAGCGGTTGTACTTATACGTTACAAGCGAGGTTCAAGCGTTGTCCGGCGCGATTTTAGTGTCCCACAATAGTCCCCACAATGTTCTACAACACTTCTCCGGTTATTCCCGGATGATACTGCCCTAGACAGGTGCGGGCCATTAAATTAACCCAGTGTCCGTAGTTCTTTGTAAGCTCGGCAGCTACCGTACGTGTAAAGTTTGGTTGTGAATGGTGATTTCCCGTGACGATTGCTTAATATGCATCTAAAACCAAGTAGACTTAATATTTTTGATTTCAGTCTTAATAAACTTGTCAACTTTAACGTGCAGCCAGGGGCCTCCTATTCCCGGACGGTCATATCCGTCAAAGTTTTAACGTATAGTGGCGGCTGAATGGGGTTCGGCGTGATTCCTCATTTCTGTCGGTAGGGGATCCCTGTTCAGTTTTACGCGTCTGTTGAAACAGCTTACTTTTCTCTAACTAGGTTAAATCATAACATTCGTCCCGGTAAGAACACGGTTACTAACGCAAAGATCATCCTTTGATAAAATGCGACATTTCTTTATACACGAACCAGTGATAAGGTACGACATTTTATATATGAACCACGGATAAAGATACGACAATTTCATATACGAACCACTGATAAAGACACAACAATTTTTTTATACGAACCACTGATAAAGATACGGCATTTTTATATACGAACCACTGATAAAATACGACAATTTTGTGTACGAACTACTGATAAAGATACGACATTTTTATATACGAACCACTGATAAAATACGACAATTTTGTATACGAACCACTGATAAAATACGACAATTTTATATACGAACCACTGATAAAAATATAAAATATGACGCGATATGGGCGCCAACGAGTTTCGGTACGATTTTAGATGCCGGAGTCATGGAAAATTCGTAACGGGCCGGAACGAACCTGTTACATATTTATAGAATAGACAGAAAACGCAACTATACGATTCAGTATGCCATTTGAGACTATTTTTCATGCGAGTGTGCCAATTCAGTAAAAATAGTCGTACGCAAATACTGATGTTAGAATTGCGACCGGGAGCTTATGCACTGTTAATTTTGGTTATTCTGACAAAGCAACGATAGTGTACGCACCCAAGTGTGCTCACGTATGGATATGAATGTAGCGAAAAGATTATTAGACTTTTTATAGTCATTTTGTATGGAAAAAAACAAATAATTCACAATTCGGTAGCGATATATTAGCATTTGATCTCGGTTCATTTGGACTCAGGTTGTAAAAATATTAGTTCAAATTAATATACGCAGCTCTTTGACTATGAGGAAACCTGACAAGTGTTGGAATTTTAGAAAGGGAAGGGGTGTGATTGTTTGTCGCGTAGGCCTGCCGTAGATTTTAGTTGCTGGGTTTTAGCAGTACAAAAGATCCTTGAGGAGAGTTTTACGACTTGCACATCTTAGATTTGAAAGAGCATGGGCAAACTGTTTGACATCCCATTGAGTGCCTAGCAATACTGAAAAGGCAAGGTAGTAATGCAGGTTTCACAGAATAATGAGTGCAAAAAGTGGGCACTTTTGTCTCTAACAACCGTCTGCAAGAAACTAAAATCTCTAATGGACGGCTATATGATATTTTAGTTTCTTGAAAACGGCTGCTAGAGATTTTTGTCTTTAATGATTGCTTGTTAAATATTTAAATCTCTAACAGATAGCTGTAAGAGATTTTAGTCTTATACAGATAGCCAATAAATACAAAAATCTCTAACAACTAGCTGTTAGAGACTAAAATCTCTTGCAGCTAGTCATAAAAGATTATTGTCTCTAATGGCTAGCTGTTAGAAACTTTTGTCTCTTACAAGCAGCTATAAAATACAATTGTCTCTAATAGCTGTCCATTAGAATTTTAAATATCTAACGGTTGGCTGTAAGATATTTTTGTATGTTACAGCTGGCTGTAAGAGACAAAAATCTCTAACAGCTAGCCATTAGAGACAAAAATCTGTAACGGCTAGCTGCTAGAGATTTTAGTATCTTATGGCTAGCTGTTACGAGATTGCATATTTAAGTTAGAAGTGAAGTGACATGTCTGAACCATGACCATATCTAGAGTTAATAAGGTAAGGTGGCGAGGTCTGAAACTGATTATTACGGATGTCAGGGATATAAAGTGATTGTTATTTGCACTTAATAGCCGGCTAAGTTTTCGTTCAATTTTAGCGGACGTGAAACTGCTGCCTCAGACTCCGCGGATATGGAAAATGTTAGCTCCGCTCCGATTTTTTACAAAAATAACCTACTATTATATTAAGAATGCTAAAATTAAAGTCCACTATACTACGTTATTTCTTATGTTTATTTTTAGTACAGCTTCCGACATAATTATAACAAGTGATATACGTTACAGCAGTCTGTCAATCGCAAGAACCGTCGAGATAACACCAGTTCTGGCTAGGATGCAAAATGCTGTAAATGGAACCATAGGTGAGTAAGAAGAAGCTAACCCCCCAAAAGTAGGATACTGCAAGGTCATATTTATCTTTCTCCGAGACTTAGCACCGTCCATCCTTGCAGCGGAAAAATTTACCAAAAATACAAACATTATAAGGCAAATTGGGCGAAATTATGAGGAAACAGTGCGGTAAATCTGTAGTACATGACAAACAACTCAAAATGTGCACATAAAGATTCAAAAATACAAATATTTCGATAAATAATGGTAAAGGTAATAATTTGGGAATACTTATATTGTAAAACTATAAAAGTTGTGTCAACCCACGAGTGCGCAACCAGCGGTATGACTGCGAGCGAGCGAAGAGGATATATTCTCATTACAATTGCTCAGATATGCAGATATGGTTGATGCGCGGTTGCACATTGTTGTAGATATGGTATCAACCACTGCACGCAAGCTAATAAATATAGACACTACCATTGCTTTAGCCGCATTGTCATGGTCAGCCATATTTCACTCGACATGTGGTAATGGAAGCGCGTTATTAGAATTTTGCGGGCAATGGAAAGCCGTTATCTTCATTTTATGTGCAATGGAAAGTCATTGTCTTCATTTTGCGTGCAATCGTTGCTCGACTTATCTGTGGTGTCCAGTTCGTGCACTCACTTTTGTGTGAAAGACGTATAACAGAAAAATTCCTATTTTATGCCAATTTTTACCGATAGTGGAGGGCGGCCCCCTCTTGCTTCGCCGCTGAGTGGCTTTCTGGTTCCATATTATATATGGTATGTGTAGAGCAATGGAATCGCAAACATTTATTATTGAGAATCTTTAGGAGCCGAGCTGGCCCCGGATTGTCATGGGAACAGTCGAGCCGATTCTGCTGGCAATGAGCAAAGCCCGGAGTCGGACATAGTTCAATAAGAGCCAAGCCAACGGAGTGAACGAAACGAGCGGTATTTCTACCTATAGCTTTGCTATATCATAAATATCGTAAAAATTTCATTTTGTCGCCTGCGTTGACCATAATTCATCACCGGATTGAAGCATCTACACAAAAATTGTCAGTTCCTACATGCGACTTTACGTATTCCTGTGAAACACAAAAATCTCTAACAGCTAGCCATAAGAGACAAAAATATCTAACAGCTAGCCGTTACAGATTTTTGTCTCTAATGGCTAGCTGTTAGAGACTTTTGTCTGTTACAGCCAGCTGTAACATACAAAAATATCTTACAGCCAACCGTTAGATATTCAAAATTCTAATGGACAGCTATTAGAGACAATTGTATTTTACAGCTGGTTGTAAGAGACAAAATTTTCTAACAGCTAGCCATTAGAGACAATAATCTTTTATGGCTAGCTGCAAGAGATTTTAGTCTCTAACAGCTAGTTGTTAGAGATTTTTGTATTTATTGGCTATCTCTATAAGACTAAAATCTCTTACAGCTATCTGTTAGAGATTTAAATATTTAACAAGCAGTCGTTAAAGACAAAAATCTCTAGCAGCCGTTTTCAAGAAACTAAAATATCATATAGCCGTCCAT
Source organism: Trileptium ribeirensis (assembly GCA_030248225.1). Taxonomy (NCBI): domain Eukaryota; kingdom Metazoa; phylum Nematoda; class Enoplea; order Enoplida; family Thoracostomopsidae; genus Trileptium; species Trileptium ribeirensis. Next base: position 10,642 of record JASANE010006300.1, on the reverse strand, counting down.
TAGAGATTTTAGTTTCTTGCGGACGGTTGTTAGAGACAAAAGTGCCCAGTTTTTGCACTCATTATTCTGTGAAACCTGCATTATATAGTGTATTTGACACCATGGTGTTTCTGGGGGTATTTTAAGATAGTATACATGGGTAGTGTTGTGTCGCTAATGGTACGGTATAGACTACAGCATAAATTTTTTTCAAAAAGTTATATTGTGTCAGCGACACAATGTTGTTATTCGCACATCTTACATGTTTGTGTATGGTGTCCATGGAACCGTCAGTAAAAACAATAGGTAAATTTTTACACTACTGCTAAGTGATGGTGTCTCATGCATCATCAGTTTTATTATACACTGCAGGTATTTACTGTATACTACTATATAGGTAGGTATAGAGTAGATTGGAAGTTCAAAAGCTACAAATGGAGTCCTTTATAGAATAAAATGCCGCATTAATTGCTAAAATAGTTGAATATGTTTTATCCCCATTCAGGCTGTAAAAGTTTGAATCTACAATTTTATAGTTTGTTTGATTATCAAAATTGCTGGTCACATATAAATCAGACCTAGAACATTTATATCAAATGCAATGACAAAATACAAATATTACGACTCAATAAATAATAGAATGTCGCAGCCGACACTGTAAATATCGCATTTTAAAAAATTTTACTGTGTGTAGTCTCCTGTTTCCGACTGTCTTAAAATAACATTAGAAACACTATGATGCAGAACACACCGCATGATAAGTACCAGCAAAAATATCCAGGATGGACGAAATTTATGAATTCTGGCTCGGTTTCCGATGCATCAGCCTATAAACTACGCCCGGATTTTGACTGCCAACGTTTAGATTGAGCGGCTTTTGCACCTCCCGAAACAGTTATGAGCAGGGCTGCGCTTTTGAGACATCCAAATCACAGAAATGCGCAACCTGCTCTATCTGATCCCGCGACGTAATTAACACGGAATCTGGAGCATTACTGAAACTCTAGTCTTACAGAAATTCTTCCTTTCGCCGAAATCATGCTATTATCTTTACCGCTTACGGCGTTTAGTAACTTAGCATCGATGAAGTTTTATTCCAGTCAAACTTCTTAGAACTTTTGTTTTCGCTGAAATTGTCCTATACTACGCTGACATATGTACATAATTCCCTAATATTTTCGGTCTGGTTACGTTATAATTTCCGTAAACAGTATCGTACCATGACGGGTAGTATCATTTATAATAAATATATTAACATGTTCACTTGTATAAATATATTAAATTCACATATATAATTATGAATATAATATATAATTCAAATATAAGTATATTGATCCTATTTATCTAATCATTATTTTGATTTATACTTGTTTCATATTACTCAACTTTAGTTTTGTATCAAATAAAGTCAGCCTTTGCAAAGAGGTTACGCCCAAATTTTGGGCGCCCACAGCCTTTTATACGACTGAATGCTATGGTGCAAACTATTGGTAGAGAAAACTTCCACATGGTAGATCTCATATAAAGTAAAAGCCGCATTAGTAAACTGAAATACCAAAACCGCATAGATGTTGATCAATATGCTAACTCAGTCGTGGCCCATGCTCTAAACCTTACTTTGCCATTACCCATCTAAAAATCAATGAAATCCGATTTCTGTTCAGACGCTAAGCTTTTGCCATCTTGTTCTCATGTCGCTGTCGAGTCTCATATTTTTATCCATGCGGCAGCGGCGTTACTTTTAAGATTATTGAGCATTAGCTTTACGTACACTCTAAAAAAGTATGAGTCAAAATTTGACTCATTTCCCGACTCAGAAAAAATGAGTCAAATTTCGGCTCAACCTGAATTAAAAATTGTATGACTCACTGGGGTGAGTCAAGCTATGACTCAATATGGGTCAGGTTTGACTCAACCTGAGTAAGAAATAGCTTAATCTGAACCTAATTTGACTCATTTTTGAATCGAAAAAAGACTGACTCATTTGATTGACTTTTGACTCAGTCTTTTTGCTGTGCAAACTAGAGTTTACATTCGCAACTCTTTTAAGCAACCCGCAATAACTGTTTGAAACGTATGGGTTCAAAGCGCATGAGTATTAACCTTGTTTAGCAGCCGTTATTAGACACTGAGGTCAAACCGCGTAAAGCGGTCGGGATCTCAGTATGATCCAGAGCTATAATCTAAAATAGAATGGCTATTATAGTTTTGTGGTCAGAGACCCAGCGCGAGTGGGAATGCTTGGGCGTCACGTCACGTTTCGATAAAAGCAACGGCAGCCTCCGCAATTTTCCCTTCGGGAACGCCGCACTTCCCCTGCCTCAGCCCAGAAAGCATGCGCCTCTATCTCCGGATGCAGCAAATCATTCCCTTCGTACTTGTATTGAGTAGCATGGGCAGGATGAGTACATTACTCAGAATGAGCAAACGCACCCGATAACTCGAAACCCAGGTGTTCCCCGATTTGTCGGTTATTCGGGTATTAAAGTCCACTAGAATTAGATATTGTATGTGACTTGAAATTTTATTTCACACTGTATTACCAGAAAATGTTTTGTTAACTTAATATCAAAGCATTGCGGTTCTTAGTTCTCGGCTGAGCAAAACTTTGTAAACGTCTTCAACCAGATATGCCTAAAACTGATAGCCATTTATGCACTGTAGAAATACATATAGCAATTTTTATTATTTTTACGGTCTGTTTCCCTTATCATATTTTTACGAGTTCACTTAATTTTACAAAGAGTTAAAGAAAGAGTATGACACTTCTCTGTACTCTAATGGAAAAGAAGACACATACGTTTTCGGCCTGACCCCCACCCCATGCCTGTGAGTTGTAATGCACCGACCCTTCCTTCTCCACATCATTTTTTGGGGGAACGGGGTGTGGCTGGCTCGGTCTCCCCCAAATTTAGAGGGTCACCCACCTATAACTGGGAAGTCGGTGCATGATGACCCCTCAGAAATAGGTGGAGGGCAGGCCGAAAACGTCCGGGTCTTCAGACACATGTTTCCATTAAAGTACACAGAAGTGTCGTACTTTTCCTTTGCGGTATGGAACATACTAAGTACCGTACGGCAATCGACTACACACCGCTCGTATTATTCGATCAGGATGAAGCGTCTTCAGCAGCTTCAATGTGGCTTGGATTATGGTAAATGGATGGCTTCAAATACAATTGTGTCAAGCAGTAGCACCAAAACAAGAAAGCTCGGCACTTAAATAACATGGAATCATACAAGGCGATAATGGCAGCATTCATACCATCTCAGCAAAGGAAGTTGGGGAGTTAAGCTAAAACGTTCGATGCGGACAGGTGGCATGACAGCGCAGCGTCAATAATGAAAGAGGGATTACGTTCGAAAATTCAACAACTACCTAATGCGGCACTTTCGGCAGTGAAATCATGGCGGAAGCGTCAGAATGGGAACAGTATTGGAATAATATCTATGATCAGTAGAATTGAAATGTCTGGCAGTGCAAGGGACAGAACACTTTGTGCGGATTATGGATGGATTGATAGAGGAAACGAAATAACCAACAAGACAATAACTTCATATGTTGGATTTAGTATTGATTTATTATATTTATCATTGAAATTGGTGATTTTAATTATAATATGCTACTTTTCAAATTGAAAAGCAGCGCTTAGAAATTGGAGCCTAGAGATACCGTATTATTTTCCAACGGAAAATCTGTATTGGTTGGTGTGAGATGACAATAAAAGAAAATACGCATATGCGTAATCTTCGGTGTTGATAGTGTCATCGTTAAGTAACAAGATGAATGCTCTTTGTGGTGGTAATATTTTCCATTGAGTCGTCAAACACAATCCCTGTATTCATAGAGATACTATAGCCCGCGTGAGTCCTAGCTAGGTTGAGTGAGGGAGTTAGCACAGTCAGTCTCAAGTTGGTACACCTATATGGAGGTGTTTGCCTTTCAAAATGATTGTGCCCTAAAGTCGTTTCACCCAATAGTTTATTATATCAAAAATAATACGAGAACCCAATATACATACAACAGTTACTTACGTTACAACATGTTACCCGTACGCGACAAATTATCTCCGTTTGCGAAAATTGTAGCCACTTCGCGAAATTATTGCTCCACCGATTGTACGAAATGAGGCCTCATCTCAGCGTACATACCACTTAAATAATCTTTTCTCCCGGGCCAGAAACCTAGGAGATTCTCTAAAGCGAGGTTTACACAGTTAAGAATTAGAAATTCTTGGAATTGAGAAATCCGCTCCCAACCTTAAACAAAATTTGCGCGTTAGAGAATCTCTTTTTATATAATTTCCGGAATCCCTAACTCATAACAAAATTTGGAAAATCCAGCAGAAATACACTTGTATTTCCGCTAATGTAAGTGTAATAGTTAAGACACCCAGGGATTACACTCAAATCCGATAGATACCTAGCCCTGGCACACAAATTTTAAATTTTTGAGTTGTTTTCAACTCTCTCAATCTTAACAATTTTAAAGAAATAATACAAGCTTATTGTCAGAAATGGGCGAGGGGATAAGGTCTATTACTCCTTAACGGGTGGGCCAAATTAGGTCAAATTTTGTATAGGAAATCCTTGGGATTCCCTAAGATGCTTAGCTTTAACATTGCCACCGGACCGAGTCATCCCCTGCCCAGTTTTAGCGACTTTTCTCCGACCAGCGACTAGGGCTCACTGTGATAAAAATAACTCAGACTTAAAATACACAAATTTTTATGCGATTTGTACGCACTTGCCGTACATTCATACACAAGATTCATGAATACATACACAAAAAATATATGTGCCAAACAATCAACCACGTACATCAACATTGCACAGAAGAAAAAGGTAAACAAATAAACAACACATCAATTAGCTCACACGCAAATCTTCTATGTGACGTAGGAGAATAAGATTTTCCCACCAGCGTATTATATCTTAGGCTTAAGCCTTGCCAATCCTTGGGGCATGTTCGCAGAGAAGGACAATGAGTTTTAGGGCAGTTGTAAACTCAGAAAGGAAGTTAATTTAACTAAGGAGGAAATAAATTCATTCATGTCAAGTGAAGTTAAGGGCTTCGGCCTGTCGTGTTTGGGGTTCACGACTTAATACGTCGCCCGGCTTCACATGATCGAGTTTATTGCCAACGGGAAGGCATAGGTCGTCACAATACACACCTTTGCGCACCATAAGTTCGAAGTGATTTTCAAACGTTTCGGTTACAACGAACGCACCTGCCTCATGTTCTTTAAAATGTTGTTAATGATCGTCTTGAAACACTGTGTGAGTAATTGAAATGTATCGACAAGCCGAATTTTGTCTTCAATTTCTTCTTTATGATAATCGTCGTTTACCTAATATGCAATCAATATCGTTCACATTTTCATCCCGACATGCGCCCTCAACATTCTCTTCTTCTTCTGCCTTGTGTATCATAAATGGGTTATTGTAACGGATTTTCTCCCATCGGTTTCGGTTATGCTTTTTATTTACGTTTGACTTGATACTGAACACCATGGAGTACTCCATTCACTTTGCTACACATTCGACCTGGAGTTCCTTCTCTTTACACGCAATCTCGAGTTCTTTCATAATGAGGTATCTATAATATCGTTGTAGATTGTGGAACAGTACTGTGTCATCTCGACTAAGTCTTATCGATGTTACACTTGAGACGAGCTGCTCCGCGGCAACCTCCCCAAAGTGACAATGATCTTTCGCCTTGTCGTCATCATTCATTAACGGGCCAGATATAAATCACATGATCTTTTGATTATCTACATACTCTTCTTCAATGGTTATTGATAAATCAACAATATTGCATAAAAATGTTTTACTATATCGTCACAGTAATAAACAACTGGCTCACCAGTCTCCAAATTTGTCGTTACAACATCTCAAAACATCCATAATACCGTATGCACATAAGACGATATGGGTAAGTGTTTGCATTCGTCAATCTTGTTGAGTAGACATTCGAAATCTGGATATATAATGTTTGTACGCGCTTTATACGGTTTAACTGAAGTGTTGATCCTAATTGTGCTGACTTCGTGTACTTTTCACGTTGTTGTTTTATGTAACGCGGAATGGGACACTTATCGTAAAATGTTTCTTCATCTTATGTAGTCGTTGATCAAATAATAATGAGTGAAAATTACGAACGAGACAATACTGTTCTTAGTATAATAGAGATCAATGTAGCGTTTATGTTGAGACTTTGAAATAAATATAGGGTATGTAGTAAACTTTCCTTGCACTGACACTTTAGGCATGCTTCTATTAAACACATGTAGCCCAAGTTACCTTGTATTAACACATGCAATTCCTGGTATTGACTCGCTCACCTTGTATTGACACGTTGTATCCAACAATTAGACTCCCAGTATTTAATCTTTTACTGTTAAAAACTACTAATAATAGATAGAGCACAGATGCATAAGTTGTACTCTGCCTGAACAGTTGACCTCAGTACACTATCAAACGACGGAATCATTTGTGCTCTTTTGTTAATGTAACTTTACAGTGCATTTAAATGTGTGGGCGATACAACAAACAACTGCTGAATAACAAAGAAGTCATACTCATATGTTATGACATGTTGTTCCACATTTTGCCTTGATCACCGGCAACTACTGAGGTGATATGTGTGTGCGACAAGAAATGACATCGATATGCCGAAAGGTATTCGAATGAGCTATATGCTATTTCGTTTAGCGATAACTGAAATTTTTTCGTGAAAAAATTGCTTAAATGTATTAAAATATTAAGCTTTGCTATGTCAATGCCGCGACATTGAGAATTCGTTGCAATAATCAAATTGTAACCTAAAACGTTTAACTAGGAGATGTAAAATGAAATCGTTCTTACCTAATTGAAGTTATCAAAAAAGTTCATTGCAAAATCCTTAAAATGTTTAGGTACAAATGATTTACAGAAAAATACACCCTTAGTGCTTTTTTCTTCACAAGTCTCCTGTTCCCAGGTCTGACATTCCATGCATTGGAGCCACTCCAATCCAGTGCCATTATGATTATAGTCAACCCACATTGCGGACACTTCCAACGTTTGCGTCACTTTTTAGATGGAGACGCACCTTTTTTGATGGACTTACATGAGATGCTTGTACCCAGGACCTGCTACATTGCTCCGTATTAGACTGTATTTTAGATGGATTTAAATGCGCTTTTATCAGCCTAATACAATTCAGAGCATCTGATGCACCGGTTCGTAAGGGTGTCAAGAGATTCTGAAAGAAAACATTTAGTGCTATCTCTTTGTTTTCAGAAGAGTTTTTGCGACACAATGTTGCTATATGCGACACAACACTTGGTGTTTCTCTTTCCGTGAAAATCGGCGATTGTATGGAAGACTAAACTTCGGAAGGGCCTAGTTCAAGCGATTCCTGAAGCGAACTTTCGACTATGTTTTAGCTCAGTAAACTGACGTTCGCCATCTACTTGAGAAACAGGAATCTGATCACAGTGTTTTCAGTTACTGGTGAACTGTTGTCTTCGTATGTCGTATATAAGCAATTTCAATACTGGCAGGTGGGCACAGTTCCACGCATCCTTGTACATTTTCCACAACGTGTTCCCGTCTTCTCGCAATGCAAATGATGTTGATGGCGCCACATTTGTATGTGTATTATCCTGGTCGAACTCCGTTTCGGATGCGGAGTCGGAACTGTTGTCTTCGTTGAGCAGATCGTCGGTAATTTGAAACGAGTCGCTGTTTACAGCGTTTGGGTAGAACGGACAAATTTCAGTTTTTGGAAATCTGACAAACATGACATTTCTGCATTGCTCAGACCAAAATCTTTTAAACGAGATGCACATAGATTTATCCAGTGGCTGCAGACACACAGAAGTGCGCGACAGTAACTCTATGAGCTCCATGTTGCAGCTCGTTGCCTCTATAGCCAGCTCGTTTGATCTGTGACTAGGATGTCCGTGGAGTATGAGCACCACATGCTCATCGTGCCTGCGCGGTGGTAGACACGCAATGAAATGTTGAACCATTTTAGAAAAAGCTCTTTATCAATCCATCCAGATAATGACGGCACCACTAAGGCGTTTTTGGAAAACGGTTGGTAAAGTCAGCATTTTGTGGCAGCCTCCTCCACTGAAAATAACCATGGGTGGAACAAAAGTTTCGGCAACGTTGCAGCGCCACACAATCGTTGTTCTTGATCCACGTTCTGCTGATGTGACTGTGTAAGTTACAGTAGATCCCTTTTCTGCAAAAACTTTCCATGTTCGCAAAGAATTTGTATTCCCGTTGCGCCTACGTTGTACATTAGATCGGGTTTGTATTTTAAATCAAACTGTTCCAGAATGGCGGGAAGTTGAGCGAAATACTGGCTAACACGGTTTTTCCATGCCTAACGCACGGTTCATATAACAGTTAGATGGCTTGTGTAAAGATATTTCTGGGTGATCCCTGCGGAATATACATCACCATTTACACAGTTAGTTACATAGAAAGTTAGGCCGAGACTGAGGAGTGATAAATGTTGAAAATTTACTGCTGTCGGCCTTACGGGACTATTTTAGAATTCCGCAAAGCTGCGTGTACCGGTAACACACTTTTTGGAAAATAGTGTAGGAAAGGGTTATAGCAAAAAACAGCGGCCAGGAAATATACTAAGTCTCTTGGTACATAATAATGCAGTCAGTAAAGTGGCTTAAGTAAAGAGTTAGGAAATCTAAGTTATCGTATACAAGCAATGCCATACAGTTTAATGCGTTAAAACATGCAATTTTACCTTGTGTCAACACAAGGAAGTTATGTCATTACAACGAAAGTGGCTAATAATTCGTGTTAGTATAAGGAAAATCTGGTATTAATTAGATTTGCTCCAATATTTTGGAACATATATAACTTATCAACAAATGAACTGCATTTCCAGATTTGTGAGATAATTGCGGTTCGAATGATATATAATTTACATATGTGGAATAACATTCATACTTAAAAAATTACGAAAAATCGTTAATATTTTAGATGTATTGCTTAATATGGAAAAACCACTCTGCTAAAAAATCGTTATTAATTGAACATAGCACGCAACCGCTGCATCGATTTGAAACCGGCAGCTTGCAGCATGGATGCCTCTTTTTAGTGCAGGATGTGTGTAAAGCCCTTGCAGATTGAGTTGCAACAATAGTTTGATTCCGACGTTGAAATGGGCAATGTAGATACAACGAAAGTGTCAATATAAGGAAAGTTTACTATAGATCACCATCTTCGAACTCGTAGATGTTGGTAGTTAATTTATTATGTCGTTCAAATTGTGGTATATCATGGATTGCGACGAGGAATTCTGTGCATGTTATGCCATTTCGTGTTCATAGTTGCGGACCCTATCTGCATGTTGTTTCCAATGTACTGGATGAACAGCTGCCAAACCTGACCATAAAAAGCATTTGTTGTCGTTGGAACGCTGAGCACCGTACGTTTGTTGCCAATTGGTGTTTGAAGCTCAATATATATTGATCTTTTTAGTGATCGGTATATCATGAGGTCCATTGAAATAGTTTGATATTGATCTAAGCATGACGCACATGTTTAAGCGTCCACCCAGATCCTTTTGTGTCAAATTCTTCTATTCGTTTGAGTAACTCATTAAAAATGGAGGTTATTTGCTGCTAATGGCTGAGCCTGGTAGAATACGTCGAGTTTTATTAGCAAAATGCGGTGTTATCGTTGCTGCGTAGACTTTGCTGTGCAAACATTCAACGCTGATCCAAATCTTGACTCCTCATTGACGTTGTTTAAGTAACTTCTCTAGTATAGACAGCGATTGATTAATAAATATTGACATTTAATTAACCACGTCCGTTGGTATGATATAGTAGCTGCGTGGCTATCTATTGAGTGCCGTTGTCCATTGAAGTAGTTTGATATTGATGCATTGATGCACCACGCTAGTGCCACTTTTGCATCGGTTAATTTCATCTGTCTTCGTCTCCGATTCGTCTCTTTTTGCCTGAATTCGTGGCATGGGTAGATGTTGTTGTGTTGGTAATGTTGATGTATTTGCGTTCTATCGACTATTCCCATCGACCTGGAGTTGTCGCCAGTTCACCATGCATCTTTGCGACGTGACGATTGAGGTTGTCTATCCGTTTAGACACAGCATCGCATGGACCATACTTTAGCGATACACCACTGCCATGCTTAGATAGATTGTGTCGTCCCATATAATCACGCCGCGTAAATTTGCTGATGCATACATCACAAATAAATGAGACGCTTTTTAAGAAATTATTCAGCAGTTATTTATCTCTTATTTGATATAGCCGTCATGCAATAATCTGAAAATTATAAACATGTAATAAAAGCAATACGAAATGGCAATGAAACGTAGTATTAGGGAAAAATTGAAAATACCGATTTAAAAGTTTTTAACTCTTTTTCACGCTCCATCATAAAATTTGGTAAAAACTGTACCTCGTGTGGGGTGTATAGTTTTAACTGGTTGATAATATAAAAAATATAAAAATATAAAAAATATCGTCTGTGTTATTTTTTTTATACATTGATGTAATACTATACAAAGACATTAACAATTTCTTTATGATTGCTGCAACTTTCTGTTGTTTTTTAAATCGCCACATCACCTCCTCATTGATTTTTCATTAGCATTACCGTTATAGCTCGC